>SJXQ01011102.1:222592-359255 GCA_006408695.1 Aepyceros melampus | reverse complement strand
CCCATCATCTCCATTGGCTTTGCTCATAGTGATGCTTTCTAAGGCCCACTTGACTTCACATGCTGGGATGTCTGGCTTTAGGTGAGTGATCACACCATCGTGATTGTCTGGGTCATGAAGTTCTTACTAAGACTCAAAGACTCCTTCATTGTCTGATCCCTTCCCTGTCTCTAAAACCAACTTGCTTGCTGGTAAGCTTCACAATCACATTCTCTGGTCTTCCTGAAACTTACTCTGACCTCAGTGGGTTTGCACTAGCCGTTCTTCTGCCTGGAAGTCTCTATCACAAGCATGTCTCACAGGTGACTCATCACTTAACCTGTCCTCTCTTTATAAGCTTTGTTCAATTGGTGAAGAAATCAGTGTTGCCTCCACCACCATCAAGACATTCCATCCCATGGTTTATATGCTTTGTTTTATCTTCAGTTGTCTGAAATTATCCTCCCTATTTTTATATCAATTTATGAGTTTGTTTCTCCCCTCCTAGGTTTTAAGGGCTTCCCAGGTGGTGTTGCTGGTGAAGTTATCTGCTAATGCAGGAAATGCAAGACATGTGGGTTAGATCCCTGGGTTGGGAAGATCCCCTGGTGAAGGGCATGGCAACCCACTCCATTTCTTGCCCAGGAATCCCATGGACAGAGGAGCCTGGTGAGCTACAGTCCATAGCATTGCAAAGAGTCGGACATGACTGAAGCAATTTAGCGCACACATGCACGCACACACACACACATACACAGAAGTTTTAAACTTCTTAAGCTCAGGGTTCTTGTCCATGTTGATTGATGTGGTATCCACATGCCTTGAATATTAACTGGCACACAGCAGGGGCTCAAAATATTTGTTGGATGGTTAAATGTTGATGCATATAACATCCAACCAATTAATACCTGAGGTTATTCAGACATGGCATGTCCTTATAAAGCTATAGCAACTACTAGTGATTGTCATTTTTTTTTAATTGAGTGAAAATTGCTTTACAGTGTTGTGTTGGTTTCTGCTGTACAACAATGCAAATTAGTCATAACTACATATATATGCATATATCCCCTCCCTCTTGAGCCTGTATCCCACCCCTCCAGGTCATCACCGATGGCTATGCTCCCTGTTTGATACAGCAGCTTCCCATTAGCCATCTGTTTTACACATGGTAGTGTATATATGTCAGTGCTACTTTCTTAATTCATCCCACACTCTTCTTCCCCCATTATGTCCATAATTTCGTTCTCTATGTCTGTGTCTCCATTCCCTCCCTGCAAATAGGTTTATCAGTACCATTTTCTAGATTCCATTTATATGCATTCAATGTATGATATTTGTTTTTCTCTTTCTAACTTACTTTAGTCTGTATGACAGGCTCTAGATCCATCTACCTCACTACAACTGACTCAAATTCGTTCCTTTTTATGACTGAGTAATATTCTGTTGTTTATACGTACCACACTTTCTTTATCCATGATCACCTGTTCTACACCCATGTCTCTGTTGACTTCAGGCTTACTGATCTGCGGTTTTCATAACTGACTTTCTGTCCTGTCCATTTTTGTTCACTGGAAATTATTCAGGGGTTTTTCTGCCTCTTTATGGTTCTTCAAAGGTTCAGTAAAAACACTACAAAGTCTATCTGTCCCCTAGAGGATACATTCAATTATGAAGGCTTGATATCATTTAAAAAGGCCCAGTGAGGGACTTCCCTCGCTGTCTAATGGTTAAGATTCCATGCTTCCACTACAGTGGGGCATGGGTTTGATGCCTGGTCAGGGAAATAAGATCCTGCAAGGCTCACTGTGGGGGCCAAAAAAAAAAAAATTCAGTGATGGCTAGCAAATTATTTATCCAGCTGGGAGTCCAGTTCCTTCTTAACCACTCTCACTTCTGCTCTGATGATTCTCTGACAACAGCATGGAAGCACAAATGGGAATGAGGCATTTTGGTAGCTGATACCGTTTTCTGAAAGCCTTCCTTTTCCTGGATGTGTGTGCCTGGAATATTTTTGCTTCTGCAGACCCATTTGGTTTTGTCATCCCTTTTCTACATTAAAGGACTTTAAGACCCTCTGGTCTGTCACCAGGCTTGGCCTGAGAGAAGTCTCTGGAGGCCCCAGCAGGAGTCCAGATGGCAGGAGTGAATGGAGGCAGAGTAGTATCAATATTTTCCCTCCTGACTGCCTCTCTGCAAGTTTCCCAGGATGCTGGGGGAGGCCCTGGAGGAGGGGGTCCATCTACCAAACATCTCTGGTCCTCCCAACAGCATCCCTCCTCCCCTCCAGCCAAGGGCTGGCAGATGCAGCCTGGTGCTGGCTCCAGATCACTGATGGGTTTCTATGGTCCCTCCATGTCGCCACCTTCCTAAATGAACCCTTCTCAACATGTCCTATTTTCTACTGGAAGCCTGATTGATGCCCTGGGAATCCTCCTGCAAGGAGACTGGGACTGACCTGTATACAACAATGTATAAAATAACTAATGAGAACCTGCTTTACGGCACAGGAAACTCTACTCAGTGCTCTGTGGTGACCTAAATGGGAAGGAAATAGGGAAAAGAGTGGATATATGTATACATACAGCTGATTCACCTTCCTATACAGCAGAAACTAATGCAATATTGTGAAACAACTATACTCCAATAGAAATTTAATTTAAAAAAAAAGATCTGGACCCCCTGGGGTGGCTCAGTGGTAAAGAATCCACCTGCCAATACAGGAGACATGGGTTTGATCCCTGGTTCGGGAAAATCCCACATGTCCCAGAGCAGCTAAGCCCATGGGCCACAACTATTGAGCCTGTGCTCCAGAGCCTGAGAGCCGCAACTCCTGAAGCCCTTGCACTACAGCCTGTGCTCTGTAACAAGAGAAACCCCCGCAGCGAGAAGCCCGTGAACCGCAACTAGAGAGCAGCCCCTGCTCACCAAAACCAGAGAAAAGTCTTTGCAGCAAAGAAGACTCAGAACAGCCATAAATAAATAAATAATTTTTTAAATGTTCACCTTGAAAAAAAATTTAAAAATTTAAAAAGACCTGCTTCTCACCACAAGACTCCCCCAACTGTCCTTCCCTGGTCAAACTTAGACCTTCAGACATTTGTGGTTTTTCTTCCTCTATCAGTCATTTGCCTTTTGAAGGCAGAATTTCAGTTTTCCCCCTCTTCCTCTAGTTGCGGCAAGCTAGAGGGGCTACTCTAGTTGCAGGGCGCGGGCTTCTCATTGCAGCAGCATCTCTTGTTGCAGATCACACACTCTAGGATGTGTGGGCTTTGGGAGTTGCAGCACACAGCTCAGTAGCTGTGGCACATGGGCTCAGCTGCTACAAGGCATGTGGGATCTTCCCAGACCAGGGATCGAACCAGTGTCTCCTGCATTGGCAGGCGGATTCTTTATCACTGAGCCCTCCAGGGAAGCCCTTGAGGACATCTTAATTGTTCAGGCTATAGGAGTCCTTGTCCTCCTAATGTATGTGGGCTAATTAACAAATATGGACGAAGAGGAGGGTCAGACTTCATGGGTCCTGCCTGAAGCCCAGCTCTCCCCTAGGTGGTCAGGCTGGAAGTGCTTCTGAAACTGGACAGCAGGTTGGACTGTCACCTATGAAGCATCTTCAGTCACAGAACACCTCAATCCCAGTCCTACTTTCGTCCATAACGACTGTACTAATCCAGAGAGAGGGTGTGGGGCAGGAGGGGGGAGTGGGGGTTGGGATTGGGAGTTCATATACACTTGTGGCTGATTCATGTCGATGTGTAGCAATACGAATACAGTATTGTAAAGCAAAACAAATTAAAAAAAATAAAAATTAATTAAAAAAAAAAAGTGTGGAAAGAAAGAGTGCCACAAGTATTGAGTTGTCCAAAAATCTCATTGAGCTTTTTGCATAAGATGTTACAGGAAAAAAAAAACAAAACAAAACCTCGAATGAACTTTTTGGCCAACCCAACATATTAAAGACAAATCCCAGAAGATTTGTTCCAAGATAGATCTTGGAACATAAGCTATTGAGATAATTTGGTATCTAAGTAGTGATAAAGTAATTACTGAACCAGTAATTAAATAGGTAATTGGACAGTTTAGTTCCTCTGCATTTAACAACAACAAAATGTCACCAGCAACCACAAAAAGAACATTAAAAAAAATCAACTCAACTTTCAGAAAGAACCAGAGGGAATATATGATGAGGAACCCAGGAAAAGTTTGATTTTTGTGTGTGTGTTTACTTTTTAAATGTTATTGGAGTATAGTTGTCTTACAATGTTGTATTAGTTTCTACTGCAAAAGTTTTTACAGCAAAATGAACTAGCCATGTACAAACGTGTATCCCCTCCCTTTTGGGCCTCCTCACCCTTCAAGTCACCACAATGCATTAAGTAGAGTTCCCCATGCTCTACAAGAGGTTCTCATTACTTACCTATTTTATGCATAGTATCCGGAGGGTGTTTGTGTCAATCCCAGTCTCCCAGTTCATCCCACTCTGGTCAGATGAACTTCCCCCTTGATATCAATACATTTGTTATGTCTGTTTCTCTATTTCTGCTTTGCAAATAGGATCATCTGTATCATTTTTCTTAATCTTTAGAGACGATATTGATGATAGATTTGGCTATTAATGGCTAGGCTATATAACTGGCTTCTGAATGTGTTTGTTCAAGAGGTTACACAAATGACATAGAGAGAGGGAGGGCTGATCTCCCTCCAGTGGATGGGTAAACTGAGGTGTGAAGACCATGTGCATTCTAAAGAGTAAGTTAACATTAGCTACTTACCCTTATGTAACTTTCTTTGCAAATTTTGGGCAAAAGCTACAGATATTCCCTTCCTAGAAACTACCTACTTCCATTATATCGATAGTACCTTTAAGAATGTCATTTAGATTAACATCTAAAATGGCAAATTAATCAGTATCCACCTAGAGTCCACTGTTGGTCCCATCCTGGCAGATAGAGACCACTTACCTAGGACATTTTCATTCCATCAAATATTATCTGCCCATGTGTAGCTGGGATTGGTCCAGAAAGAATGGCTGAATTACAAGTGCCCTTTCTTTCCGTAAACCCTAGTTAATAAATCCATCTAACTGGCATAGGCTGTTTATCATGTTTTATTATTCGCTCAAGAGTTAACTAAGCAATATTCGACTCTTTCTGGAGAATTATTTTATGTTGCTGCTGCAATCAATTTATGATTTCTAAACAAGGCAAGGGGTCATTGATTATTTTCAAGGGAAATGATAGTAAGCAATGCCTGCTTGTGTTTTGATATGCTGGCCAAAGTGGGTTTTGTGGCAGAGAAAAATGGAATTAATTAATGAATTGGCCTTTCATAGATGTTTTGCAAATCGTCAATATAATGTACCATGAATTCAAATTATATTCCTTTTTCATAAAGAATCCTTTGTGGTGTTTTCCTCATTCATTCAATCATGCATATTTTCTACAAATTGTGTGTGTGTGTGTGTGTGTGTGTGTGTGTTTACATGCCTTGAATATACTAGGTAAACTGTAAGGTTTGGTAAATAAACAGACATAGATCCTAATCCCATGAATTTAGCAGTAAAGACATAGGCAACAGATAAAGAACAGATAAGTAAACATTGTGAGTATCAGACAACATAGTATAAAATATCAAACAGAATATCATGGTAGAGAATTCAGGATTGTAGAAGGGAGGGTACTTAGTTTGGAATATTAGGGAAAACCAGCCTTAAGGAGGTGGTGTTTAAACTGAGACTTATGGAAACTATGGGATACCACAAGGGGAAGTGGGAGTGGGATGAATTGGAAGACTGGGATTGATATATATGCACTATTCATACTATGTATAAAATCGATAGCTAATGAGAACCTCCTGTGTAGCTCAGGAACGCTAGTCAGTGCTCTGCGGTGACTTAAAAGGAAAGCAAACGGATATATGTGTCCGTGTAGCTGACTCACTTTGCTGTACAGCAGAAATACACACAACATTGTAAAGCAATTATACTTCATGTGTGCTAAGTCGCTTCAGTCATGTCCGATCCTATGGACTTCAATCACTTCAGTCTTTGAAATCCTATGGACTGTAGCCCACAAGGCTCCTCTGTCTATGGGATTCTCCAGGTAGAAGTACTGGAGTGGGTTGCCATGCCTTCCTCCAGGACTGAACCCTTGACACCCTCAGCTCCTGCACTGCAGGCAGATTCTTTACTGCTGAGCCGTCAGGGAAGCCCAGTGGGAGCCAAATATACTCCAGTAAAAATTAATAAACTGAGGCTTACAGGATAAAGGTATGTTACTCCTGCGTAATGCAAGGAATGTGACTGCAGACAGAAAGAAAGTCTGCAGGTGGAGTCTAAGGTGAAAAGGGACTCAAGGTGACCTGCGAGGCCAGAAGGCAAGAAATCAGAGAAAAGGATCGCAAAATGATCTTGAAATGACTATCTGGATTTTATCTCAAGTGCAGTGGTTAGAATTTGGGTAGTGTCAGTTAGAGAATTTTTAAATATATATATATTATGGATTTTAAATACTTTCTGAGCGGGGATTGTTTTGGAGCAGAGCAGAGATGGAGACAGCAAGACCACCTGTGGACTACTTTACATCGTCCTGGAGAGAAACGATGGAAGAGGGTGGGACAGAGAGAAGGGGGCAGAGTCAAGATACCTGAGGTTATCATAAGAGGAGTAGCTGTTGAGCCTTGCTGGTGGATGGTCATGTGGGCATTTAGAGAAAAAAGAGGATCCTGAGAAGTCCGTGTCTGATTTCAAATAAATAGAAATAAGGAGGTTTGCTGCAAACTGGAGAGGTGAAGAAGCAGATGACATGGTTTCAAGGAGAAATCAAAAATTTAGTTATTGATATGTAAATTTGGGAATGCTTGGAAAATGTGTAACCAAAAATATGGTCCAGCTGCTCGCCACTCAAAAGCTGTTAAAAAGACCAGGTTGATGGAAAAGTTTGCTTTATTTTGGATGCTGGCAACCAGGGAAGAGGGCAGACTCCTGTCCGGAGGCCAACTCCTCCCCCTGACAGTTAGTGGGCAAGAGCTTTTATAAATGGAGGGAGGGGGCTACGTGCAGAAACAGCACAGTCAGCCCTGACAGTCATCTTGAAATTGGTCATCAGTGGCCTAACCAGTGTCATACTGATTGTTTTAACTGCAGTTAATCTTCAGTTCCAGGGCCAATTTGTTTCCCATTTCTTGAGGCCAGTTCTCAAAATTGTAGCTGCTTATGTCGTGGCTATAGTCTGGTCATCGTGTAGTTAACTTCTTCCACCCAGTGGGGGTGTCAGCATCTATAAGACAGTGGACAGGAGATGGCTCAGAATATTATCTCTAGCCCTTGAGGAGGAACTAGAGGTCCTTGACTATGCTTAATGACTAACCTACTGTTATTTAGTCTTGTTGGGCTATTTTCCTTTGTTTCTACATTTTCTCACTTCTATGATTAAAGTTATTCTTTGGCTAAAGTTTTTCCACAGACAGAAGGCAGGTGGAGGCCATGGTGGGCAAGGACCATTTATTTCATTACACCATTTCAATAGGAAGACAAGTTAAGGCTACAACCTTCATATAAATCATGCATTCATTGTCGAAAAGGATCTCTAGGCTTGAATTATCAACTAAGCATAATATTGAAGCTTAAGTTACAACATTTCCACTAGTTTGTTTTTTTTTTTTTTTCAAATAGCAATAATAATAATGTCAGGGGGTCATTTGCTGAATACCCAGTCTCTGTTAGGTACATTATAGATGCCTTATAGTTACTGTCATTTGTATAAATTATTATCCTTTCCATAGTGTTCCCAGTTTCTCTCTAATTCTCCTAGGAACTCTGAAAATTTTCTGCATTAACATACAGTATCATTTTCAAACTAGTAGCACTAATTTAAAAACAAGTTTAAATAGTACCTCTATGAATGTCACGCATTGCACTTGGAATTGCTAAATTTATTTAGGAAAAAGAAAGCCAGGGTAATCTTTCCTCACTGTCATGTGTTACTTCTTTATTTCAAATCTTAAAATATTTGAAGAAGAAGCCAGGGTTAAAGGCTCACCAAACACCCCAAAATGAGCTGTTTCAAAATTTATCTTTTGTTCATAACCTGATGCTTAGAATTGCTGATATTTTTACCTTTTCCTTGGCCTGTAGGATGCTAATGGACACATTTGCAGCCTACTTATCTCCAGAGGATGTCAAGGCAGTGGTGGTTTGGACTCATGCACTTGCCCAACCCTGAATTTCTTGTTATCATCCTTAGTTTTCTCTGTACCATGATTTCTTCAAGTCAGCATTTTCCAAACAGATGATCCATGGAACACTGGCATTCTGCAGAGTATTGATTTTGTATTTTAAAAAATGCTTTGCCAGGGATGTAAAATGTTGGGTTAACCAAAGTTAGCAGGCTTCTCTGCAGTTGGGCCACTCAGAACTGTAAATAATGACAGTTTGAAGGGGGTTAAGATGTTCTTCACCATGGAGTCCTATTTGCCAGTGGATTTTTCCCAAGTCACCATCACCACCATCTGTAATTGTTCTATAGGATGCAATTTGGGGTAACTTACTTGACATATTAAATATATTTCCAATTCCTTTCTTATTTTTTCATACATTTCCTTATTTATTTGGCTGCATCGGGTCTTTGCTGAGGCACCCGGACCCTTCATTGCTGCTTGCAGTCTTTCTCTAGTTGCAGCGAGCAGGGCCACTCTCCAGTTGCGGTGTGCAGGCTTCTCATTGTGGTGGCTTCTCTTGTTGCAGAGCACGGGCTCCACCTTGCAGGCTCTTTAATTGTGGTACACAGGCTTAGTTGCCCTGCGGCGTGTGGAACTTCCTGACCAGAGATGGAACCTGTGTCCCCTGCATTGGAAGGCAGATTCTCAACCACTGGACCACCAGGGAAGTCCCCATTCCTTTTTTGGAAAGTGATGAAATATAAGTAAACATATCAAAAATGTAAAGTCGGGTAACTTACAGAAGGTTTGGCATGCTAACCTTGGTTTTCAGACCTCTTTTCAGCTATGTAACTTCTCTCCTGGATCACCCGGAAGGAGTTCTTCGATTTCTTCTTGATCTCTTTATCTGCTTAGGGAACCATATTATCAGACTCTCTTGATTTTGCATGGATGTTGTGAAAAGACAGGACTGGCTCACTTCGATGGGCTTTTTAGCTTTTGGTATCCGAGGTGTTACATAAATCCCAGGCCTTGTTTATACTATGGTTATAATAAGCAGTATAACTTTTCTGCTGGGTAACCCTGAGACCACATTGTCAGAGAAAAAGAAATGGCTGAACAGAACCACTTTTACGAGTTAAACCCATTTTCTGACAGCTGGCTGGTGGGTGAGTTGCTGAGTTCTGAGATTTGAAGTGGCATTTACAGAAGACCTTATTTTGAGAAGGCACCACAGGCAAATTATAACAAGTGTTATTTAACAGCTCTAATTATGATTTTTCCCCTCTCTCTCCCCACTTTGTATCTACAATTTGATCCAAATTAATATTTATTTATACTAATAATAGCCAACCCAGATGGATTGCTTACTATGTACCAAGCAGTGTTCACAAGGGCTTTGCATGAACTAACCCATTTTATCTTCATGATAGCCTAGGAGGTAGAGGCTATTATTATCCTCATTTTAATGATGCTGAGACTGAGGTTAAGAGAGGGAAGAAACTAACTGAATTCTAACACAGACAGTCAGCTCCAAAGCTCAGACCCCGATCAGGCCCTCTTTCATCAGCTTGGCAGAACATCACGTAACTGTCTGTCCTCAGACATACATGACCTTGACTTTGTTTTTTTAATGTTTTTTTATTGTGGTAAAAGTCATATAATATGAAGCATACTCTTTAACCATACTTAACTATACAGTTCAGTGGCACTGACCACATTCACATTGCCTTGCAACTCTCACCACCATCCATTTTGCGAATGTTTCACCTTCCTAAACGGAAACTCTGTCCCCATTAAACACTAACTCCCCCTCCCCACCACTCACCCCACCCCTGGCCGCTGACATCTGTCATACTTTCTGAGTCTATGAATTTGACTCCTCCGGGTATCTTGTTTAAGGGGACTTGAACAGTATTTGTACCTACTTTCTATTGGAATGCATTGTTACTTTACCTTGACCTTGTAACTAACACAGATCTTGATGTTCCACTCTTTGGGGGTTACGTAAGACCCTTGACCAAGCCTCAGAAAGCACAGGGGCCTTTGAACTCTGTGAAACTCAATCAAACTTCCATTTCCCAAATATCAGCAGTGCCTGTAAGCATGAGCTGACGTTAATGAGCAGCTCAGACTTGGAGCAATGTTCCTTTAGTGTCTGGTGATCTCTACGAAGCATCCTTTCTCCAACTTTCCATGTGTGAGTTTCTTGTTCAGATGTCTCTGTTTGATCATTTTTCTAATTCAACACAGTATTTAGGGAGCTGTTATTATAAGCTGGCACTGTGCTTGCTGTTGGGGGCACGGGGTAAATTGGGCTGATAAGGTCCCTGCTCTATTAAGTTCCTTTCTAAGGAAGAAACGGGCACCACCAAGTGATACCCACATAAGAACAGTTTAGTTTGTGGTGGTTGTGGGGGGTGTGTGTGATTTTGCAGGTACCATTATTGTTCTTTAGTCACTCCGCCATGTCCAGCTCTTGGCGACCCCATGGACTGTAGCCCACCAGGGTCTTCTGTCCATGGGATTTCCCAGGCAAGAATACTGGAATGAGTTGCCGTTTCCTTCCCCAGAGGATCTTCCTGACCCAGGGATCGCCACTTCCACGTCCTGCATTGGCAGGCGGATTCTCTACCACTGAGCCACCTTAGTTAGCCTTTAAGAGACGTGGCTATCAAGAGGGGTGAGCAGTGTGAAGACCAGGTGGGCGGTGATGGAGGTGGAAGATGGCAGTGGCAGCTGGTTTCTGAGCTGCTGGATCGTTCTGGGTTGCAGCTGAGTCAGCCTATTTCGAATGATGCCCATGTTGAGGAGGGCTCAGCTTGCGTGTGGAAGGTCCTCACCTACTCTGTTGCACTCCCAGGGCTGGGAGTGAGCAAGCTGAACTCTTCCTGAAGTCTCACTGTGGAGATGAGGAGAGACCCGAGTCCGTCACCAATCTTCATGGCACATCAGATCCAAGCTATGAAGATGAGCAAAGAGAACCTGGACCACCACCCAGTGGGGACCACAGCACTAACCTGGACCACTGCTCTGCACCCATGAGCCAGAAGAGTGTATGGGACCTTGAGCCTACCTTCTTTTTTGTTGTTGTATAAGATATTTATTGGAAATGTTTGATTATCTGATCGGCAGCTCAACTTCTTATATCCAGTGATGACCATTATATTTGATGATCATTACCTGGTGGGCTGCGGTCCATAGGGTCACAAAGAGTCTCACTTGACTGAAGCGACTTAGCACACATGCACATAGACACATACTTGATGACCTCTATACTGATCTTCCCTTTGCTTAGAGCAGGAGATGGCTTAAATAAATAACTTAGTCATGAGCTGGAAAAACAGACAAGACCCAGGGATGCTTGGGACACAAAGTCAGGTTGGGGGATGGTGACAAGATGACATGAGAGAGGTTGGCAGGACCTTGGGGAAGACGAGGTCTTTTGGAGCATGATCTGGAATTTGAATTTTATTGTAACTAAACAGTTGTAAAATGGGGACTTTACACATAACCTCTGTGGCACCCGGGACTGTTCTTGTGGAAGATAGTTTTTCCATGAACCGAGGGTGGGAGGATGGTTTCAGGATGATTCAAGAACATTACACTTACTGTGCACCTTATTTATAATATTAATACATCAGCTCCACCTCAGATCATCAGGCATTAGATCCTGGAAGTTGGGGACCCCTGCTTCAAAGGACCACCCTGGCCAGTGTGTAAAACGGGGGGCTGTACAGAGTCAAGGGCGCTACTTGGAGCTCTGGATATCCTGTGATGATGGAGATGGCATGCAGCCAGACAGCACGTACGACGAATCAGGCGGCACTGAAGTGGAAACATTGACGCCTAGTCCTTGGGGATGAATTTAAGGGGTGGGGATGGAGCTGAGAGCAAGAAATTGCTAATGGGGTAGAATACATTGTGTTTTATTTTTTTGGCTTTTCCTCTGTCAAAGAAGATGTAGAAGTGAGAGAATCACTGTCAGGAAAACAAACCAGAAATGAACAGGCTGTGGTATGTTACACTGGGACCCCAGAGCCCCATCCTGAATTTTCTAATTGTCTCCCTGCTTCCTAGAAGGTGGAGTTCACTTCCTTTCCCATTAGCTTTGAGCTTTGCCATGCATCTTGCTTTGGCCAAGGCAATGGTGGCAGATGTGAGCAGAGCAGGTGCTGGAAATGTGCTTACATGACCAGACTTGTCCTCTTGTGCTTCTGGCATCGTTATGAGAAAAACATGCTGTGTAGTCTGGCGGTCCCAGGAGACTGAGAGGTGTGTGGGGAAGAACCTAACGCCATCTGGAGCTTGGAGCCAAGTTCTGTGGGCCTTCTGAGCCCAGCTGATCCACAGCCTGAAGCAGAGCATCATCAGCTGACCCAAGGATCAGGGATGCTGAGAATAAATGCTTCGCGTTGTACATCACTGGCTAACTGAGTCAGAGCCCTTCAGAAACACCAGTTCCAGCCTTAGGAAGTGCAGCAGACACGCCTTATGAATATGGATAAGTCTTGTTCTGACTCTTCTTATTCAAAGTCTTTGGAGCCTGAGAATCTGTTAAGATTGACAATAGCTTCAGTTTATGTCCTTTAGATAAATGCTGTGAATGCAAGATAAAGGGGGGGGGGGAAGAGTTGCTAGCTCTCCAGGTCTTTTGGTGCTGCGAAGGTCTCAAACAATGCACCTGTGAATTTATGGTTACTAGGGGGCAAGGGTGGGAGGGAGTGGTAGAGTGGGAGTTTGGATAGACATATACACACTACTATATTTAAAATATATAACCAACAAGGACCTACTGCATAGCACAGGGAACTCTGCTCAATATTATGTAATAACCTAAGTGGGAAAAGAATTTGAAAAAGAATAGGTAGTTGAATATGTATGACTGAATCATTTTGCTGTATGCCTGAAACAAGCACAAAATTGTTCATCAATGATGTGTGTGCGTGTGTGTGTGTGTGTGTATTAGTCGCTTAGTCATGTCTGACTCTTTGCCACCCCATGGACTGTAGCCCACCAGTCTCCTCTGTCCATGGGATTCTCTGGGCAAGAATATTGGAGTGGGTTGCCATTTCCTTCTCCAAGGGATCTTTCCAGCCCAGGGATCAAACCTGGATTTCCTGCTTTTACAGGCAGATTCTTTTTTGTCTGAGCCACCAGGGAAGTCAATACTCCAATATAAAATAAGGATTTTTTTTAAATGACAGCAAAATGATGCACAGAAGCCCCCAGAACCATGCCTCATACAGCAGGGGCACTCTGGTTCTCAGTCTGGAGAATAAGAACATCTGTGCTTTTTAAAAAATATTTATTTACTTGGCTGCACCAGGTCTTAGTTGCAGCACACAGGATCTTCTGTCTTCACTGCAGCAGGCGAACTCTTAGTTGCAGCATGTGGGATCTAGTTCCCTGAAGAGGGACTGAACCCAGGCCCCCTGCATCAGGGGCACACAGTCTTAGCCACTGAACCATCAGGAAAGTCCCAGGAATGTCTGTGCTTTGGAAACAAGTTTGATGAGGAAGTAAATTACCACAGACACTGCAGGCTCCTTTCAACATCTCATAAAAGGTCTTTGTTCAACATTACTGAATAAATGTTGAGATAGAAAAGAACTGGAACAATGCCATGAGCCACCCACCCCCCCAACCCGCCAAGCTCTATACAGGGACATGCAGTATACACATGAAAGAGAATCCAGATATTAATATTCTTAATACAGGGACCCGGAGAAGGCAGTGGCACCCCACTCCAGTACTCTTGCTTGAAAATCCCATGGATGGAGGAGCCTGGAAGGCTGCAGTCCATGGGGTCGCTGAGAGTCGGACACGACTGAGCGACTTCACTTTCACGCATTGGAGAAGGAAACGGCAACCCTCTCCAGTGTTCTTGCCCTGAGAATCCCAGAGACGGAGGAGCCCGATGGGCTGCCATCTCTGGGGTCGCACAGAGTCGGACACGACTGAAGCGACTTACCAGCAGCAATACAGGGACCTAAAAAACCAAACTCTGGAAAACATTGAGCATTCACCCTTATGGAAGAAAGTGAAGAGGAACTAAAAAGCCTCTTGATGAAAGTGAAAGAGGAGAGTGAAAAAGTTGGCTTAAAGCTCAACATTCAGAAAATGAAGATCATGGCATCCAGTCCCATCATTTCATGGGAAATAGGTGGGGAAACAGTGGAAACAGTGTCAGACTTTATTTCTGGGGGCTCCAAAACTGCCGACTAAGGTCTGTCTAGTCAAGGCTATGGTTTTTCCTGTGGTCATGTATGGATGTGAGAGTTGGACTGTGAAGAAGGCTGAGCGCAGAAGAATTGATGCTTTTGAACTGTGGTGTTGGAGAAGACTCTTGAGAGTCCCTTGGACTGCAAGGAGATCCAACCAGTCCATTCTGAAGGAAATCAGCCCTGGGATTTCTTTGGAAGGAATGATGCTGAAGGTGAAGCTCCGGTACTTTGGCCACCTCATGCGAAGAGTTGACTCATTGGAAAAGACTTTGATGCTGGGAGGGATTGGGGGCAGGAGGAGAAGGGGACGACTGAGGATGAGATGGCTGGATGGCATTACTGACTCGATGGACGTGAGTCTGAGTGAACTCCGGGAATTGGTGATGGACAGGGAGGCCTGGCATGCTGCGATTCATGGGGTTGCAAAGAGTCGGACACGACTGCGCGACTGAACTGAACTGAACTGAACAAATGACACAGCAACACCCAGGGCTTGTTCCAGTGGGACAGTCCTTTCTGAAATGGGAGTTTGTGCATTGATTTCCATCATCTACTTTCAAATTGTGTGGGAGGGACTTTCCTGGTGGTCCAGTGGCTAAGGCTTTCTGCTCCCAATGCAGGGGGCCCTAGGTTTAATCCCTGGTCAGGGAACCAGATCCCGTGTGCTGCAACTAAAATCTGGCACAGCTGAATAAATAAACAAATACTTAAAAAATAAAAAGACTGTGTGGACTTAATAATGGCCCCAAGATATCCGTGTCCTTGGATCTGGAACCTGCGAATGTACACTTCTGTGACAAAAGGGCCCTACAGGTGTTGTTAAGAAAGTGACATGAGGGGGTTTGCCCTGATCATCAGTATGGATGTGATCACAAATATCCTGATAAAAGAGAGCAGCAGAATTCAGCTACAGGAGGACTCTGATGTGGGGATTTTTCAAAAGGAGGCTGGAGGGAAGCGACAGGTTGGAGTGGTGTTGGAACGGGGCCACAAGCCATGGCATGGTGGTTGCCTCTAATGTTTGAAATGGCAAGTGGACAAATTCTCCCCCGGAGCCTCCAGAAGGAACATGCCCTGTAGACACCTTGCTTTTGTACTTCTGACCTGTGAAAGTGAAAGAGAATCTGTTTCGTTGTTCTGAGCCACCAGGCTTGTGGCCACGTGTTACAGCAGCAACAGGAAAGTAATACAGGGACCTTAACAGGTGCTTGTACGTGTGTAAGCTCTTAAGTGGCACTTCCCAGGTGGTAATAGTGGTAAATAATCCACCTGCCAATGCAGGAGATGCAGGTTCAATTCCCAGGTCAGGAAGATCCCCTGGAGGAGGAAATGGCAACCCTCTAGCATTCTTGCCTGCAAAGTTCCATGGAGCAAGGAGCCTGGCGGGCTGCAGTCCATGGGGCCACAAAGAGTCAGACTCAACTGAGCGCGGTCTTAAGTTGGGCAGGTGCCCTGGGGTTACCTGTAGCGCTCTTCTTCCATTCATAGCCCTGGCTACCAACAACACTGAATGTCTTTTTTATTTGAATGAATCAATGACATTCCCTTTTTTTTCCCTTTCTTAAAATTTATTTATTTATTTTTTTGGCTGTGGTGGGTCATTTTTGCTGCACGTGAGCTTTGTCTAGTTGCGGCAAGGGGGACTACTGTCTAGTTCTGCATGGGCTTCTTAATGCAATGGCTTGTCTTGTTGCTGAACACGGGCTCTAGGGCACATGGGCTTCAGTAGTTGGTGTGCACAGGCTTAGCTGCTCTGTTTGGCATGTGGCATCTTCCTGGACCAGGGACCAAACTGGGGTCCCTTGCATTGCAAGACAGATTCTTAACCACTGGACTATCACAGAAGTCCCACATTCCCGTTTTTATGACTTTCAGAATTCTCTCCTTTTACAGGATAACTGTGTGGCAAAGTGCCTTGCTCTGTGGGTTAATAGTTTCTCTGAGCATTGATTGGCCTTGAGAGTACTGGACTTACACCACACATGCCTGCATCTTTATTAAGTAGCTGCTCAAGTATTCACCATTGCCTCTGAGATTAGCTGGCTCCTCCGTATGTCTCAAAAGGCCCATGAAAGCAGTCATTAGTCTATGAATCTTCTTTGTGCCCAGACTCCAAATGTGCACAGACTTGAAATAAAGAAAAGGTGTGAGGGTTTTTTTTTTTGTTGTTGTTGTTGTTTTCATTTTCGCACTCTTTTTTTTTTTTTTGGTCAACCTTTAAAGAGCTCGAGTTATCTTTGTGTGTTTGACTAATTTCACATTTTGAAAGCACAAGCAAAGTGCTTGAGATCTGAAGCTTGCCTATGAAAATGATGGAGCACGATCGGAGAGCTGTCAGACTGGGATGGTTCATTGGAGAAACCTGCTTAACTTTACAGCACCAAAAGTTTCATAGAGATGATGGCTTCCTCTTCTTTAGCACCACTGTGAGACCATCCTGAAGGACATCTGAGAAAGACATAGCAAATGCTTCCATTTTGTCTCAGCAGTGAATTAAATCTAGTGTTGATGAAGATGTGAACATGATCTCGTATTTATAGTGTCTGCATGTTCCAAGAATTTAAAAAAAAAAAGTCAGTTGTTCAGTAATTCCAGTTTGATGAGGGTGGGGTGGGGGAAATTGAGAGGAGTTGTCACGTATAATACATTTTCTGAGCTGCCCTAGCTTTCTCTAAGTTTTTCTTTATATAGTTTTGGACCAAAATGTGCTTTGGAGAAACATCAGTCCAGTGTTAAGCTGTCAAAACTCTTTGTTGCGTGTGGCAGAAATCCAGTCAACTGGGTGAAACCAAAGAGAGATATTGGTTGACTTTCATAAGAAGCAGTCTGCACATAGATTTCAGGTATGGCTTGATCCAGGAGCTTAAGCAGTATCATCAGGATGCTTGTTCTGTACCCACCAGGAGATTTAGCCAGGCCAGAATCACCCAGCATGGCCTTTGGAGAATAGGGAACGGGAGCTGGACTAAAGAATTTGTATCAGTTGTATATCTTTGTGCCATTTCAGATCTTCTCAGCTCTACCTGATGCAGGGGCATTGGGCCATTCTTTCTAGATACAGTAGTAACAAACTCCCCAGTGACTCCAGAGAGTCACACACACACACAAACCAGCCTCTGACTTTAGTCCTGTGCTGTCCTGCCCTAGAACTGTCTTGTTCATTCTGAAATGTAAAAGATTTTGTGGTCAAGTATACACATGGTACCCAGAAGCAAAGAGGGGTTAGCATCTGTCAGGGCACATCTTTGACCAACAAAAGATGGAAACCAGTGGATAAATCCCTCCCCAGATGGATGGATCTGAGAAGCATCCATGTGTCTGGTCCCAGAAGTTAAGTCGCTCAGTCGTGTTCGGCTCTTTGCGACCCCGAGGACTGTAGGCCACCAGGCTCCTCCATCCACGGTATTCTCCAGGCGAGAATACTGGAGTGGGTTGCCATTTCCTTCTCCAGGGGATCTTCCCGACCCAGGGATCGAACCCAGGTCTCCTACATTGCAGGCAGACGCTTTAACCTCTGAGCCACCAGAAGAGAGTCTGGCAACTTTGAGCAATTTCTCATGCTTTACATCAAGCACTGACCAGCTCCATCATGCATCTTCATGCCAGTTTCCTTCATTCCTATGTCTCCCCCTTTTACTGCACTCCTGCCCAGGGGCTAGCATACTCTCTTGTTTCACAGCACATAACCTCTGCTTCAGGTTTTCTGTAGAATACAGGTTGAGTGATTATGATTCGTTTGGAAGAAGTGGATGCCTTTTCTTTCTCAGACACCTTAAAGTACCTTACACACCCAAGAGACTATGGAACTTATTGGGAAAGGTGTAGGGAACTTCAGGAAGACAAAATTACAGGTTTTATCCAGAGCCACCTCAGCCATAGAAACAGTAGGATGGTTTGGAAGCTTCTAATACTTGTCCGCTAATGAGGCTGCATGGCTGTGAAAAGCATGAAGTCAAAGTACATAACACAGGAGATTCTTCGATTCTGCCCAAATGACATCTTGTTGCTCCTAGAATAGAATGTAAAGGTGATTTAGAGGTGATCAGAGAGAGAACTCTGGTGTGGTGTACTTAGCTTAAAATATCTGTTCTGTTGTGGCAAATGGCAGAATTTCCTACTTTTTTATGACTGAAGACATATAGTGCATTTTCTTTATCCATTCATCCATCAGTGGACATTTAGATTGCTTCCTACCTTGGCTATTGTGAATAAAACACAGGCGTGCAGATATCTCTTCCAGATATTGATTTTGTTGCCTTTGGATGTATACCCAGAAGTGAGATCACTGGAGAGAAGTGGTAGGTCTATTTTAAGTTGGGGAGTGGGGGAACCTCCATTTTGTTTTCCGTAAAAGCTGTACCAACTTGCATTCCTTCCAAGGGTATGAGACTGTGAAATAAGCTGGACAGAGAAACACAAACACTCTTTGTTACCACTTATATGTGGAATCTGAAATAAAGAAAAGTTGAACTCATAGAAATGGAGAGTAGAGTGGTGGTTACCAGTGTCTGGGGGTAGGGGATGGGAAGATGTTGGCCCAAGGGTTCAAACTTCTAGTTATTAAGTGAACAAGTTCTGGGGACAGTGGGTGACTATAGTTAATAATTATGTGTTGTGCACTTTAAATATACTAAGGATAGATCTAAAGATCCTTTTTTTTAGAAAAGGTAACTGTGTGAGATGATAGATGTGTTAGCTTGACTGTGGTAATCATTTCACAATTATATATACCTTAAATCATCATATTCTGCACTTTAAATATAACTACAATTGTAGTTATGTTCAATATACTTCAATACAGCTGAAAACATTTTTAATATAGAAAAATACCTCTACTGCCATTTTCCCTTTGGCAAATCGGTTCTCCGATCTAAGCATCTCTCTACAACACCATTGGGAGGTTTAAGTGGGATAATGAATTCAGATTCTCCCAACACATACAATGCATCCAAAGGCTTTCTTGTTACCAAATCTAGACTTCTACAGCAGGTTGTTTACTTACATTTACTGTTAGTCAAGGTGATCCAGCAAAACAGAACCAATAGTATATATACAGGCACACCTCAGAGAGATTGTGGGTTTGGTGCCAGACTACTGCAATAAAGCAAATATCACAATAAAGTGAGTCACATGAATTCTTTAGTTTCCCAGAGCTTACGTAAGTTATATTTATTCCATACGGTAGTCTACTGTATGCAACAGCATTGTGTCTAAAATAATACTGGACATACATTCAAAAATACTTTATTAATAAAAATTTTGGGGCTTCCCTGGTGGCTCACTGCTAAAGAATCCACATGCCAATGCAGAAGACATGGGTTCAATCCCCAGTCTGGGAAGATCCCAAAGCCGCAGAGCAGCTAAGCGCATGCACCACACCTCTTGCGCCTGTGCTCTAAAGCCCGGGAACCTCAGCCATTAAAGCCCACACACCCTAGAGCCCAGTGCTCTGCAACAAGAAAAACCACAGCAATGAGAATATTGTGCCCTGAAACTAGAAAGTAGCCCACACTCACTGCATTAGAGAAAAGCCAGTGCAGCAATGAAGACCCAGCATGGCCAAAAATAAATAAAATTCTAAAAATATTAACTGCCATCTGGGTCTTCAGCAAGTCATAGTTATAACATCAAAGATCACTGACCACAAATAAACATAACAAATATAATAATCTGCAAAAGTTTGAAATATTGAGAGATTAACCAAAAGGGAACCCAGTAACACAAAATGTGCAAATGCTATTGGAAAAAGGGGGCGTTGACAGACTTGCTCAATACAAAGTTGCCACAAATGTTGAATTTGTAGACACACACACACACACACAAACAAACAAACAAAAAAAAAAAACACAGTATCTGAAAACACAATAAAGCAAAGCAGAATGAAATGAGGTGTGCCTGTGTATACTTTTTACTTTTATACATATATGTATATGTGTGTGTTTGTATATATATATATATACACAGGATTATATATGTATATATACACATATATACGAAGAGGCTTATTACAAAGAATAATTATGGAGTCTGGCAAGTCTGAAGTCTGCAGGGTAGACTTTGGATACAAGCCGCCAGTGTTCCAGTTTGAGTCTAGAGGCTGTCTTCTGCTAAGCCAGGAAGAGCTGTTGTTGCAAATGAAATCTGAAGGCAGTGTGTGAGAGAATTCTCTCTTGCTCAGTGGAGGCCATTCTTTTTGTTCCATTCAGGCCTTCGACTGATTGGATGAGGCCCACCATGTTATGGAGAGCAGTCTGCTTCCATTGTCAATCTCATCCAAAAATATTCTCACAGAAACACTCAGGATAATGTTTAGCCAACTATCCTGGGACCCCAAAGCCCAGTCAAGCTGATCCATAAAATTAACCATCACAACAGAGAAGTTGGTTTTGTTTTGTTTTTTCAAAAAACCCATCAAACTGAAGAAAAAGAGAGATTGCAACAAAATGTTGAAAAGTGGAAAGATGACTGTCAGGTGGTAACTGAATTAGCAGACCAGAGATATATAACCACCTGCAGAAGGGTGGGGGATATATTGATAAGAGAGAGATGCAGGGTGGAGGGAGAGAGTGAATAAAATTGTTTTAGGACTTGAATGTTCCAAGCATCTCAGAAATCAGTGTGAGGTGATGTCCAGAACAGGAAAACACATTGGAACTCTGTGTTTTCTGTGTGAGAAATGCTCAGCTCTCCCAAGTCCCTCCTGTAGTCCTTGCTCATGTCAACTGTCTACCAAGCCCCCATGGTGAGAATGAAGGTTGGCTATCTGGACAGGGTTAGTGAGAAAAGCTCTTGCCCTATGCCTCCCCATGATGCCTTCATTGTTTGAGCCCCAAGTCCCTAACACATGGCAGGCCATTAATGAATTTTATGATAAGCTTAATTGCATTGTTTCACTTCATAAAATATTTCCTCTAATGACTTTTGTTTTACAGATTAGGAAATAGACATAAAGATCTGCCAGCTGTTGATTTCCCCATATATATAATTTGTATTCAAGGTGTTGAAAATCTTACAGTGTGTTCTAAATCATGGTAGAAGCATTGAATTTGGGTCTGTATCACTCACTGTTCATAATCCATCCATAAATGTTCATGATCCATCCATGGAAATAGTGTCCTGAGCCATAAATGTCAAGATGCAAGATCAATATTTTTTATTGCTTTACAATAAGTCGTTTTTTTTTTTTCAAGTTTCTGCTAGGCTAGTTATCAGAAATCTAGTCTCATCCACCTCCCCTTTTCTTCTTGGGTTGTTTACATACCGGGAAGTCCCAGAATATATATATATCTCAGTCCCAGAATATATATTCCAAAGTGTTGGGAGATGGGGACATCTGAATGCATAGAACGTGTTCTTGCAAGCACCTTCTGAGATGCCAACTCTCCCATCTGGCTTTTACACATTGGTCCATGAAATTCTCCATGCAAACAATCCACTAGGAAAAGCTTTTTGCCCTCAACTATATAGTGAAGCATCTTTTCAGGTCCAGAAGCTCCCTTGGCTACTTCCAAGCCACTTCTGGGCACACAAGAATATTTCTGCTGCTT
This sequence comes from Aepyceros melampus, assembly GCA_006408695.1. Lineage (NCBI taxonomy): Eukaryota > Metazoa > Chordata > Mammalia > Artiodactyla > Bovidae > Aepyceros > Aepyceros melampus. The sequence goes on along the minus strand of SJXQ01011102.1, from coordinate 337,348 downwards.
CTCTACAACCCAGGGCATGGCACATGTCCAGGATACTCTGTCAGCCTAGTGAAATCTCAAGAAAATCTTATCTTTGGAGGCTCTTCACATCCCTGGGAACTGCCTCAGGAAGCAAGAAATGGAGCCACTTCACTACTGTCACACTCATCTCTCCTTAGCTTGAAGTCAAGACTCTGCGTGAAACCCACCCCACTTCGTCACTGACTGTCTTCCCCTCTTCTTGGCTAGAGGAAGCAAATTCAGGAAATTAAAGGACACTTGCCATTACTCGCTGAGTATTCCTTCAAACCTTAACATTGGCTGTATCTTTTCTTCTATTCCAGTGTAGACTTTTGGAAATCAGAAACCAAGAAAAAATTTTCTCTCTTTATTTTGCTTTCTTCTCTACGTTTTATTTGCACATCTCTTCCACACAATGCCATAGTTAACCATGTGTCTCTCTGTGCATGCCTGTGTAAAGTGCCAAGTTTCCTCAGTTTTGTCAGACTCTGTAGCTTGCCAGGCTCCTCTGTCCGTGGGCTCTCTGGGCAAGAATACTGGAGTGGGTCGCCATGGCCTCCTCCAGTGGATCTTCCTGACCCAGAGATCAAACCCACATCTCTCATATCTCTTGCATTGGCAAGTGGGTTCTTTACCACTAGCACCACCTAGGAAGTCAGTGTGTGTCTCTATTATTCATAATTATACATTATTTAAAAATAATATCTTTATAATCCTCATTAATAACAACTGAACTCTCTGAGTGTTTCTACTTGCATTTTTCTGTGTTTGTATATACCAAGGACAAGTGGTGCAGGATATAAGGAACCAGAAGTAAAGTTTATAAATCTGAGTCTGGAACTGAGATGCTCAAGAATAAGGTCGAAGTGTGCTTGCTGGTCCTTTTCCTTTGGTAATTAACCCTGCCTTTCTTTAGTTAAAGAATCTCTTTAAAGGATGGATCACCCTCATTCACTCTCTTGGGTGTGATTTGACTGGCAATAAGAGGCGTATGTGGGTAGCTCCCTCTTTTTATGAGGAGCTTTGTCTGCCCAGGCATCATTATCTGCTTTGCTGAGGCGGGCTAGGGGGAAGATGATGATGGATTTCTTCCGTTGTTTGCTCTGCTGACCACATTAGGGCTACGTTTGGGAAGTGGGAGAGGAAGCATCATTTCTCCTCTCACTGATGAGAATGAGTTTGTTTGCTGGTCATACAAAGAATGTGAATAGCACCAGTAGAAATAAGTTTGCCCTTTATTAATGTTCTCCCGTGTCTCTTTATAAAATTTCATTGAAGTATAGTTGATTTGGGGGCTCCCAAGGTGATGGAGTGGTAAAGAATCCACCTACTAATGCAGGAGCTGCAGGAGACACGGGTTTGATCCTTGGGTCGAGAGGATCCCCTGGAGGAGGAAGTGGCCAACACACTCTAGTCATCTTGCCTGGGAAAGCTCATGGACAGAGGAGCTTGGCAGGCTACAGTCCATGGGATCGCAGAGTTGGACATGACTGAGCGACTGAGCATGCACATAGTTGATTTACAATGTTGTGACTCCTGCATTCCTTTTTTGAAGTATAACTGCTTTACAATGGTGTATCAGTTTCTGCTGTACAATGAAGTGAATCAGCTATATGTATTATACATTTATCTCCTCCCTCTTGGACCTCTCTCCCACCACCCTCACCATCCCACTCCACTGGGTTCCCAGTGGGCACCGAGCTGAGCTCCCTGAGATATACATCCTCAATAGCTATTTTACACATGGTAATGTATATAAGTCAATCCTAATTATAAACCCCATCCTGTGTGACAGGCATGCTCTAATTATCTCAGCTGCATTTCTTCCTCCCCACCACAGGCTGTGCTGTGGAATCATACTAAAGAGCTTCTTCCCCCATCTCCCCTAACATTCTGGTTTTCTCACCTGGGCTTCTCCAAACTCATTCAGTCTTTCTAATTCCCTGCAGCAAATTCTTCTACCTTCTTCCTCAGATATGATGCTTACTTTGACCTTCCCCAGCCTTCCAGCCTCTTCTCAGGCCACGAATCATTGCTCTACCATAACCTCATAGCCATTCCTGAGCCCTTCTCCCAAAGACCTTCTTGCCCCTCCAACTCACACTGCCCGGTGATACAAGACTCCAGAGGGAGTCCTAGAGCCACTGGAAGGGACTCTGCAGCCCATGGGTTATCTTAATCATGCCTGCACGCTCAGCTGTGTCTGACTTTTGTGACTCTGTGGACTATAGCCCACCAGACTCTTCTGCCTATGGGATTCCCCTGGCAAGAATACTGGAGTAGGTTGCCATTTCCTCCTCCAGAGGATCTTCTTGATCCAGGAATCAAATCTGCATCCCTTTCTTCTCCTGAATCAGCAGGCAAATTCTTTTACCACTGAGCCACCTGGGAAGCCCAGACTATCTTAATAGTCAAGTCAAAACCAACCCTGCAAAGATCTTGAGTTCCAGCTTCATAGCCTATGCCCCCAAGTTTTACTAAGCATCTTCTTCTATTGCCTACCTGCTGGTATAAAAGTAACGAATGTTTCTTAAAAATAGGTCCCTCCAGGTAGGGGAGGTGGGGAGAAAGGGCAGACTGGATTCAGTAGTTCAGCTTAAGACAAAAAGTCTAGAAGAAAAAGGAGAAAACGAGAATTGTAATTATTCCAGATCATTGTGAGGAAGAGCCAAATGGAAAGATTACAGACACGATGTAGTCTCTGTTGAGAAAGCCTCCTGGTTACTAAGGGATAAACTGGGAGGTTGGGATTGATATATACACACTACTATATATAAACTAGATGACTAATGTAAGGACCTACTGTATAGCACAGGGAACTCTGCTCAAAACTCTGTAATGACCCATATGAGGAAAGAATCTAAAAAAAGAGTGGATATATGTATATGTATAACATATCATACATGTATGACATGTATATACATGTATCATATATGTATAACTGAGTCACTTTGCTGTACACCTGAAACTAACACAACATTGTAAATCAACTCTGAGCCAATAAAATTTAAAAAAAAAAATGAAAGAAAGCCTTGTAAAATGAAATTGGGCTGTAATTAATTTAAGAACTATCTTTGGAAATGAACCCCAGGAAGATGAAACTTCATTATTTTACTTAATTCTGCAACACTGGACATATCTTTTAGCATGCTTTGAACTGGAGACACAAAATATTAGAGTAGAAGAAATCATGTATGGATGTTTCTCCAGCCATTGGCTCATAGGAATTGTGCCTTAACATTGGAGGGCATTATCCTAGATGTCTGCACCTGGAGTTTGGTCTGGTTTCTCTCTTTAGCTTGATGATTTTTCAAAACTTTTACGTTTTGGTTTATTTCTTTTTGGCTGCACTGGGTCTTTGTTGCTGTGCTTGAGTTACTCGGTAGCTGTGGTGCAACAGGCTTCTCACTGTGGTGGCTTCTCTTGTTGTGGAGCGGGCGCGCAGGCTTGATAGTTGTGGAGTATGGGCTTAGTTACCCCAAGGCATGTAGAATCTTCTCGGACCAGGGATCAAACCCATGTCCTCTGCATTGGCAGACAGATTCTTACCTACCAGACCACCAGGGAAGCCCCAGCCTGGTGATTCCTCAGCATTCAAGTCTTTAAAGATCACTGTGTTGATTGGACACATGAAACCACCTACACCATACTTTATGGACAATTAAGGAAAAATTTTAAAGTAATGAACTTTATGCCATTTATGTCTTGCTCTGACTCCAAGGCTTAATCCTCTAGGGAAATACAACTTCATTGCACAATAAATAGAGAGTCTGGCCCTACCAGACTAATGATGTCTGCTATGAAAATACATCTTTGCCATGGGTTGACACATTGCTTGGTTGAGGTCAACAACTTAATGGCCTGATTTTATTGTGAACTTTAATTGTAAGAATGATCACTGAATATATTATTACCTTTAAAGTATTGCATAGAAGTTTCCCATCTTACTGTCTTCTACCCCTCCCCCAAGTCAGGAGTGACCACTGTTTTAACCATGTATTCTTTTCAACCTCGTTCTAGACTTTTATATGCCCATTCATGCACATGTAGAATATACACACATCATACACATTAGCCCACATCTCATACACATACACATTCATGCACATGTGAAATCTATAGTGAACATTGGAGATTTTATTTCCACATTAAAGCTGTCATTCTGAAGTTACTGCCTTGCAACTTCCTTTTTTCTTCACCAGTAACATTTCTCAGAGAAGGCAGTGGCAACCCACTCCAGTACTCTTGCCTGGAAATCCCATGAACGGAGGAGCCTGGTGGGCTGCAGTCCATAGGTCCACTAAGAGTTGGATACCAATGAGCGACTTCACTTTCACTCTTCACTTTCATGCATCGGAGAAGGAAATGGCAACCCACTCCAGTATTCTTGCCTGGAGAATCCCAGGGACGGTGGAGCCTGGTGGGCTGCTGTCTCTGGGGTCGCACGGATTCGGATACGACTGAAGTGACTTAGCAGCAGCAGCAGCAGCAACATTTCTAATGATCTGCCCATGTCTCTGCACATAGAACCAGTTATTCCCGTTACCTGTCACATAGTTATGTTAACCAAAATAATGTAGGTTATAGTACAGTAACCAATGTTCTTGGAAATCTCAGGGTCTTAGCACAACAAAAATGTATTTCTCACTCATGTAAAGTTACCATCAGGTTGGCAAGGAGCTTTTTTATCAGCTAACTTAGGGATCCAGGCTTTTTCCATTTTGTGATGCTCCCACCTCAATGCATCGTTTCCAAGAATAACATGGAAAGGAAAGAGAGGGGTGGAGGAAACACATGGGCCTTACTTGTTCCATTTTCATTTTGAAATAAATTTAGGCTTAAAAATATGTTGCAAAAATAATAGAAAAAATTCCCATAGGCTCTTTACTGAAATTCCCTAAATGTCAACATGTTACATAACCATAGTGCAATTGATCAAAACCAGGAAATAAATATTGATATGGGAATGTGAATCAATACAGACCTATTTGGATTCTGCCATTGTCTCATTAATGCCCTTTTCTGGCAAAAGTCACACATTCTTACTCTGGATAATTCCTTATACTTAGTTTTTCATGACCTTGCCATTTTTAATGAGTTGTAGTTCAGTCACTAAGTTGTGTTCGACTCTTTGTGACCCCATGAACTGCAGCATGCCAGACGCCTCTGTCCTCCACTATCTCCCAAAGTTTGCTCAAATTCATATCCATTGAGTTGGTGATGCTGTCTAACCATGTCATCTTCTGCCACCCCCTTCTCCTTTTGCCTTCAATGAGTCTGGTCAGTTATCTTGGTCAGGATGTGCTTCAGTTTGGGTTTGGCTAATGTTTCCTTGTGATTAAATTCAGGATGTCCTTTTTTGGCATGAATACCATGGAAATTATGTTGTGCCCTTCTTGGTGAGTTGTATTGGCAGGTGACTGGCATCATTATATCCTGTTACACGGGAGGCTAGCTTGGAGCATTTGGTTAAAGTAGCATCTGCCAGATTTATACACTGTGGCCTTTCTGTTTTCCCCGTTGTATTAACTGTAGAGATACTTGGAGACTATGTAAATATCCTATTGATTGTCATACGTTGCCTGCAAATTGTGGGGTCCCTTGATTCAACTCCAAAATAGTCATCGCTATGAATAGTGTTCACCTCTGCTGATTTTCTATTTCCATCCTTCTTTCTATGTTTATTAATTGCAGCTCATTTATGTATTCTACTATGTGTTTATATCAGCCATGGACCCATGGATATTTGTTTTATTCTGTGGAATACAATCCAGCCTTCTCATGATTTTGTTTCTTGCTCAAATTATCCCAGATTTGTCCATTTAAAACTCCTTCAGTTGGTCCTTGTGCCCTTTCAGCATGCCATTATCTTTTTTTTTTTTTTTTTTTTGAGCACTTTTTAAATTGCCTGCCACCTTGAGAGTCCTGGGCTTCCCTTGTGGCTCAGATGGTAAAGAATCTGCCTGCAATGCTGGAGACCCGGGTTTGATTCCTACGTTGGAAAGATCCCCTGCAGAAGGGAATGGCAACCCAGGACAATTCCATGGACAGAGAAGCCTGGCAGGTTACGGTGCATGGGGTCACAGAGTCGGACATGATTGAGCTACTAACACTTTCACTTTCCGAAGATGTCCCAGGCTCCTCGTGTACTTGTCATGTTGCAGACTGGCAGCTGCCATTTCTTCAAGGATCTCCCGTTCCTTTTATTGAAGACGTTATTTTGGCTCCAAGATCTGGGTTCTAGGGGCATGCGCTGTCTTGGAACAGACACAGTGCTTCATCCCCTGCTCTCATTCCCATTGCTGGTTCTCGGTCACACACTCCCACTAAGATCAGGGAGACCGAGAAATCTTATGTTTTCAATACCAAGGAAAGGATGCGATGTGAGCATGTGGTGGTGGTGTTGCCGTTACAGTAGCTCTGAGTATGCTGAGCCCTCTTTATTTACCCATGTCCTAGGCTTCCAACTTTCCACTCTTAAAAATAACCCTGCAATGTCATCCTTCAAGCCTGTCTCCCTGGTCACAGCCCCAGTAGATTATCCATGTTCCTTGTCACTAAAAAATATCTCAGCTGATCTATAAGGAGGTCAGGACCGCTTCAAATCTGGCCATGGTGATGTTTTCTGAATTTTATTTGCCACCAAAAGTGAAACACCATGGCCCACATGTATTTTGGGTTCTGCACTCTCTTCGGGTTTGTCATCAGCTGTTTTTGCTGTAAAACAATCTAAAGTGGATTGTGGCAAGCTGGCATGTCTGAATCTCAGGTTCTAGTTATTTTATTTTTAGTTTGACTTTCTGCCTAATGAACCCCAAACTCCAGAAACCTTCTCTCCATAATTGGACTCAGGGGTTGGTGGCCACAGCCTTCTATAAACTGTTCATTTAAAATAAAACTCTCTTGTTAGCAATAAGAAAATAAGAGGATTTCATAACATGTTTTTTTTTAAAGCGTCTGATCTGAACAAATAGAAACATGAAATTGTGAGATGTGGTTAGTAAAGTTACATTGTTTCTACAACACACTATGGCTAAAGAAAAATCTAGATTAGAGAAGATTTTGAGGGACAAACTGGAGAAGCACAAGGGAGAATACTGCTGGTGTAGGAAGGCAAGAGTGAGGTAGACTGAATTACAATGATAGAAGGAGAAAAAAAGGTGCCTTTCACACCTATATTCTAGGCAACTCATTTTAAATATAATTGGCCACAACACATCAAAATAGCAACTTATTTGAGAAAATAAAAGTGAAAGTAAATTTTCAGGCATTTCAGTTTTACGATGACATAGCTTTCTCTGGTTATATCATAGATCAACAGCGTGACCTGGAGATGCTTTCCCAGTTCTTGAACTTAGAATGGTGCCTTTCATCTGGTTTCCTGTTGATCTGTTCCTGAATCATGGTCCCAGTCTGTGATTGTTGTCGGTCTCTACCATACAGAAGACCATATCACTGTGTAAAGACATTATTTTAGACATGAAGGTAATATAATTGCCTTTAAATATAATTTATTGAGGTGGAGTCAAATAATGTAAAAGTAGCCATTTAAGTGGATATTTCAGTTGCAGTCACAATGCTGTGAGGGGGCATGCATAGACTCACATTATATTGTGGCTGTAGTATGTATAATGCCAGGCTGGCAACAGCCAACCACAGTCATATGGACACTGAAATTGAACCATCTAGTCTGCAAACTACATTCCTAGCCTTGACCTTAAGCGTATCTTTATGCCGCTGTCCCTCCATTTATATTTCTGTCAAACTGCGTATGTGCCTGCGTGCGTGCTCAAGTTGTGTCTGACTCTTTGCGACTCCTGGACTGTACAGTGCCAGGCTCCTCTGTCCATGGGAACATCCAGTCAAGAATCCTGGAGTGGCTAGAATAATTTCATGCATCTTGTGAGGATTTTTTATTATGATTAAGTGAGTGAACCCCATAAAACACTCATGAGTGGTTCTGGCACATAGGAAATAGAGATTATCATTTTTGGAGCACTTATCACTATCTAAAATTATATTGGTATTTATTTATGAATCATCCTTCTTTGCCTCTAGAATGTAATAACTATGAGAATGAGTCTTTTTCTGTTGCCATAGCTGCTAAATGCCCAAAACCAAGGAATGTCTGATTTATAGTAGACGCTTGATAAATACTTACTTGATTCATGAATGCCTGAATGAACGGATGAAGGAATGACAGATCGGTGACTGTCAGCTCTTTCCTGACAAGTCCCGTCTGTGACTCAGTGTTAATAGAGCTTCTGAGCAGACCTGAGAATCAAGGATTTTTTTCTTTTTTTGTGCCCAGGAAACTTACCCATTCAGATACAGGTGCCTAGAATGCTAATATTATACCCACAAGACTGACCCAGGTGCCTTTATCAGGCGGCACAAGTGACGAAAGCATCCCTAGCCCCATGCTTCAGAGTTTAGGTGCTTTTGTTTTCATAGCTGGTGCTTTGGGACTGTAGCCTCCAACAGATGGTCAGGATCTGAAATGTTTTTGAAGCCTATTAGAGGCCACCATCATGGGACTTCCCTGGTGGCTCAGATGATAAAAAATCTGCCTGCAATGCAGGAGACCCAGGTTCAATCCCTCGGTTAGGAAGATCCCCTGGAGAAGGGAGTGACTTCCAGTATTCTTGCCTGGAGAATACTATGGACAGAGGAGGCTAGTGGGCTCTAGTTCATAAGGATCGGAAAGAGTCGGACATGACTGAGCAACCAACACTTTCAGTTTTCACCTTTTTTTTTTCAGGTGTGACCGTCATCTCAGTACCTTACCCATGCAAGAAATGTAAATGTATCTGTTATTCTATAATTAATTCTCCACTTGATTTTCATTTCTCCTGCATTCCTCTTTTATCTCAGGTGACCCAAAGTTTCAACTCTCTCTTTCTCCAGGATCCGACAGAAATTCTAGAGAGTTTCTTATTTGCCATGTCATGCCTTGGGTTCAAGGGGAGGTCCTCAAACCTCTGTGTCAGTTCTTTTCTCCTGGGGTTGTGAATCAACCCAGATGTTACTGGTCTTCGTCTGGACCACTGCTGTCTATGGAGATGCCGTGGCTCTGAGCCATGCCCATGTCCCTTCTACTCCCTTACCACCGGGATATGTAGCATGCTCCCAAGCGGTCTCAAATCTTAATTACACTCAGATTATTTTTTTAATTTTTATTTTATATTAGAGTATAGTTTAACAATGTTGTGTTACTTTCAGATGTACAGCAAAGTGATTCAGTTATACATGTTATCTATTCCTTTTCTTTCTTTTTAAAAAAAATTATTCATTTATTTGGCTGCATCAGGTCTTGGTTGCAGCACATGGGATCTTTTGTTGCAGCACACAGACTCTCTAGTTATGCGCACGGACTCTCTAGTTATGGCGCACGGACTCTCTAGTTATGGCGCATGGACTCTCTAGTTTGGGCGCAGGGACTCTCTAGTTTTGGCGCACGGACTCTCTAGTTATGGCACACGGACTCTCTAGTTTTGGCACAAGGACTCAAGTTTTGGCACACGGACTCTAGTTATGGCGAACGGACTCTCTAGTTTGGGCGCAGGGACTCTCTAGTTTGGGCGCACGGACTCTAGTTATGGCACACGGACTCTCTAGTTTGGGCGCAAGGACTCTCTAGTTTGGGCACACGACTCTAGTTATGGTGCACGGACTCTAGCTATGGCACACGGACTCTAGTTGTGGCGCATGGACTCTAGTTTTGGCGCACGGACTCTAGTTACGGTGTTCCGGCTCAGTAGCTGTAGCGCCCGGGCTTGATTTCCCCACAGCATGTGGGTTCTTAGTTCCCCAACCGACCAGGGATCCAGCTCACCTCCTCTGCATTGGAAAGTGGACTCTAAACCACTGGACCACCAGGGAAGTCCCCTTTCTTATTCAAATTCTTTCCCCATTTAGATTACTTACAGAATATTGGGCAGAGTACCCTGCGTCATACAGTAGGTCCTTGTTGGTTAGCTTTTTAAAATATTAGCAGTGTCTGTCAACCCCAAACTCTAAATTTATTCCTTCCCCCACCTTTTCCCTTTGGTAACCATAAGTTTGTTTCCTAAATCTGTAAGTCTATTCGTGCAGATTTTGTTTAATACTTCAGCTGCTGTCTTCAGAAGGTAACCATGTCAGTTTCCAGTATATGCTGTGGGGCAAAACTCGGCAGATGGCTCTGTACCCTCTGCTCGGCTCTGTTCCCTCTGCTCTCCTCTTTCCAACTTTACCTGAATATAATAATATATTAATCTCTCAGTCATGTCCAACTCTTTGCGACTCCGTGGACTATAGCCCACCAGGCTCCTCTGTTCATGGGATTACCCAGGCAAGAATACTGGAGTGGGTAGCCATTTGGTTCTCCAAGGGATCTTCTTGAGCCAGGATTGAACTTGAGTTTCCTGCGTTGCAGGCGGATTCTTTACCATCTGAGCCATCACTTTACCTGAAGGTGTTATTATTCCTTCTGCAATTCAGCCCAGCATGGAGTCACCTTGCAGGAACCCTCAGTTTTCTGCTCACTCTATTTCTGAGTTATGGATATCACAGCTATGACTGTTTTAGTTTGGGTTTTCTAGAAGTGAGATGAAGTTTCTCATCTAAGTGATTAGTTGAGGAGGTGGTCTCAGGAGAGAACTATAAGGAAAGCGGGAGGTGACCAGGTAGCCGGGCTATCTGTTATCTGATATCAGCTTTGTGGAAGCCGATCCTCAGCCTGACCCCATGGGAAGCTCTAGGTTAGGGGTCCTCAACCTCCAGGTGGCGTACTGGTACCTCCTGTCAGAATATTGGCAGCATTAAATTAGAAATAAAGTGCACAATAAACATATGTGCTTGAATCATCCTCAAACCTCCCCACTTCCAGTCCGTGGAAAAACTGTCTTCCATGAAACCAGTTCCTGGTGCCAAAAAGGTTGGGGACTGCTGTCCTAGTGAATGCGTCACTAAATGGAGGCCCCGGGGGAAAGAAAGACGGTCTTTTGTCTTCCTCATCAGTCTGGAATGGGCCGTGGTTTGGGGTGGTTTTCAGGAAAAGCATAATCTTGCAGATAATACCAGCGGAAGCAGCTCCTATTGTCCAGAGGTAGTTCTCAGGATTCTTAAACTATAAGCTATTAACATCAACCCCAGCAGCAGATTCAGAGTTGGGATGGGGGCATCAATAACGGTCTTGTTTATTTAGACAAAGAAAATAGAAGATAACTGGATACATCTGAGCACTATGCTCTACCACTGAGGCATCAGGAAGATTCATCAGTATCCATTGTCAGAAGCACGGGATGGGATAATTAGGGAATTTGGGATGGACGTGTACACACTGCTATATTTTAAATTGGTAACCCACCAGGACCTACCTCTTAGCACAGGGAGCTCTGTTCAATGCTATGGGGCAGCCTGGATGGGGGGGGAGTTTGGAGGAAAATGGGTATATGTATTTATAAGGCTGAGTCCCTTTGCTGTCCACCTGAAACTATCGCAACTTTCTTAACTGGCAATGCTCCAGAATAAAATAAAAACAGGGAAGTAAAAGAAATTTCTTTCCATACTCAGTGAGTTAACAAAATCTCGGTTAGCTACATGATTTCAAATTTTGTAAAACAAATGCCTCTCCATCCACAAAATTCAGGCTCAAGCCAGTGGGAAGTCTGTATGTATCCATCAGCAGTTTTGGCATGAACCCATCTAAGCCAGTTCCTGAAGTTCTACAGCAAAGCAGGGAGTTGATAGAAGACATGGTGGCTCAGCTGGTAAAGAATCTGCCTGCAGTGCAGGAGACCTGGGTTGGGAAGATCCCCTGGAGAAGGGAACAGCTACCCACTCCAGTATTCTGGCCTGGAGAATTCCATGGACTGTATAGTCCATGGGGTCTCAGAGAGTCTGACACGACTAAGTGACTTTCACTTTCTGATGAAAGACCTAAGGAAAACTCAGTGGGATGGCTGGGTCATATGGTAGTTCTATTTTTAGGTTTTTTTGTTTTTGTTTTTTCTTTTCCCATTGTTGTTGTTTTGTCATATTGTATTGTGCTGAAGTGGAAGACACAGAGGGGAGGGAGAAAATTACCAGGCAGAAATGATATATACATATATATATATAAATTTTTTAATGATAATACTTACAGTAAGATCTCCAAATTTTTAGTTATTTGCTTCTTATTCTACTCATTAGAGCTATGGCATACTTTCTGAAATTTTGTCTCTTTGTATTTTATCTTCTAAAAGGTTGGACAACAATTCACAATTAAAAGTGAACCTCTTGCTTATAAAAAAAAAAAAACTAAGGAGATGTCTGTCTGTTTTTTTTATAAAAATCAATCATTTTATATTCTTTTCCTGGAAAAAAAAATACTGTTATGTGTACACTGTAAATGCAATTATATTGATTTCAATTGTATCTGCAGTAATATACTAGCTTTGTGTGTCCCCGGGTCACTGTGTGTCATGGAAATGATTGCCATCACAGTACTTCTCTTTTTAAAAATGTTTTAAAAATTATGTATTTATTTTTGGCTGTGTCAGGTCGTCATTGCTCTGCGGGGTCTGCTCTCTAGGTGTTCGTGGTCTTGCCATTCTGGTGGCTTCTCTTACTGTGGAGTGCAAGCTCTAGGTGTGAGAGCTTCTTGGCCACTCCCAGACTCTAGAGCTCAGGCTCAGTAGTTGTGGTGCACGGGCTTAGTTCCCGGGTAGCACGTGGGATCTTCCCGGACCAGAGATAGAACCTGCGTCCCCAGCATCGGCAGGTGGATTCTTAACCACTGAACCACCAGGGAAGTCCGCAGTACCTGTCTTGAATGCTTTTTATGAAGCAGTTTCTTAGAAATCAGAGGGAAGGATGAGAGTGTTAAAAGAACTCAACAAGATGGCACTCATAGTTTGTATCTTGAATGTACTGTGTGTATCTCACTCTTTCTTCGCTCTATACAGCCACATTGTTAGCCTTAGTTAGAACATTAAATACTATAGTTTCCCTTTACGAAGCCAGCAGGGTTTTCTTTGCTGTAAAATGAGTCATTCAATTCCCCTTCTGCTAATGGGTAGAGGATAATTAACATTGTCTTGAGGCTAATTTTCATTTACGCTGCCATTCCTCATAAGCTGCACATTATTCTCTGGAAAAGTCAATGTGTCACTTTTATTAGCCCAGTTTGCACTTTAACACCAGGGAAATTAATTCAGGCTACATTAACGTACTCGACTTCAGATACAGAGGAATTATCTGACTGTGTCCTTTATGAAGTGCCATCATTTAGCAGTGAATTGACGCAGCTCCGTTAAAAAAAAAAAAGAAAGAAAGAAAATGAGATCATCATTGGATGCTTGTACTGTTATTGATTTTCCTAGTCATGTGACAGAGCCATGAGGAAGGGTGGACCAAACATTTGTTTTTTCACTGTTTCTCAGTTTTCACTCATGAGACCAGGAGTTCCACTTTTTAAGAGATGGGAGTCCAGTGACTTAGCTTCCTTAAAGGATTGGCTCTAATTCATTATTTAAACTCTTGGAAAGGTTTTCTGGGTTTGGGCTTTTCTACCAACAAAAATTCAAGGTAAAAAGATCAAATATTAAAGACTGCAGCCATTAGGGAATTTTCACACCGTTTTTTCAAACAGTGCAAAGCGTGATTAGGATTTCTATTCCAGGTTTGCAGTTTTAAGATGATGTTTCACAAATTGCCAGAGCTCTCTGGTAATCTTCTCCTAAATGAGTACAAAGTTCTCATTCCTAAAAATTTCTTTAGGAAGCAGAGGAAGTGGTAAAAACATCTGCCACTTTGCCACAACATTTATTATTTTACCAAGGTCCACTAGAATTATACTTCATTAATATGCTCTTGGTTTACCGAGTTTTAGGTAGTGACCATTATTAGCAAGAGAAAATCCTACTTCCTTAAGTGTCGTAATTACATACTAATTAGATGGTAGGGCTTACATGCATGCGTGGTAAGTCGCTTCAGTCTTGTCCAGCTGGTGGACTGCAGCCCACCAGGCTCCTCTGTCCATAGGATTCTCCACGCAAGGATACTGGAGTGGGTTGCCATGCCCTCCTCCAGGCTGTCTTCCCAACCTAAGGATCAAATCCGTGTTTTCTATGTCTGCCTGCTCTGGTGGTTTCTTTACCACTACCACCACCTTGGGAGTGTGCTTAGTCACTCAGTCATTTCTGACTCTTGTGACCCCGTAGACTAGCCTGCCAGGCTCCTCTGTCCATGGGATTCTCCAGGCAAGAATACTAGAGTGGGTTGCCATTTGCTTCTCCAGGGGATCTTCCTGAGCCAGGAATCAAACCTGGGTCTCCTGTATTGCAGGTAGATTCTTACCGACTGAGCTATGAGGGAAGCCCCTGCACCACTTTAGAAGCCCCCAAATAGATGGTAGTAACTGTTCCCTTTGAATCAAAAGTTGCAAATTGGTGTTCTCTCAGTCAGATATGTGGGTGCTTGGGCTACACAGGACCTTTTTTTGACTTTACTTTTTGAGCAATTTTAGGTTCAGAGCAAACCTGAGGGGAAATTTCCCATTCACGCCCCGCTCCCACATAAGCACACCTCCATTGTCAACGTTCCCTGCCAAAGTGGACACTTGTTAGAACTGATGAGTCTACATTGACATCCGTTATTACCTGAAGTCTCTAATTTACATTGGGGTTCACTCGTATGTTGTACATTTTATGGGCTTGAATAAATGTATAATGAAATATATCCATTATTATGGTCTCATATGGAGTATTTTAGTATTCCCTAAACATCCTCTGTGCTCCCTGTTCATCCTCCCTGCCATCCCACCCTGGGAAACCACTGGTCTTTCTATTTTCTCCACCATTTTGCCTTGTTCATATCATATAGTTGGAATCACGCTGTGTGTAGCCTTTTCAAGTTAAGTCTTTCACCTAGTAATGTACATTTAACATTACTCCATGTCTTGTCATGGCTTGATAGCCCTTTTTTTGAAAATTCCTGAATAATATTTCATGGGCTTCCCTGGTGGCTCAACGGTAAAGAATCTGCTTGCAATGCAGGAGACATGGATTCAATCCCTGGGTCAGGAAGATCCCCTGGGGGAGGACATGGCAACCCACTCCATTATTCTTGCCTGGAGAATCCCTTGGACAGAGGAGCCTGGCTGGCTACAGTCCATAGCGTCTCAAAGAATCGGACATGACTGAGGCAACTTAGCATACACAAGCAATATTTCATTATTAACCACAACCCAATCCAAAAATGGGCGGTAGATCTAAATAGACAGTTCTCCAAAGAAGACATACATATGACCAAAAAGCACATGAAAAGATGCTGAATATCGCTAATTATTAGAGAAATGCAAATAAAATTTACCATTAGATATCACCTCACACCAGTCAGAATAGCCATCATCAAAAAATCTACAATGACCACAGCTTATTGATTCATTCACCTACTGAAGGGAATCTTGATTACTCACAGATTTTTTTCTAAAAGAAGAATATATAAACTTTATTTCTAGGTTTAACATCAGCAACTTTATGTCAATTCTGGATTTCTGAGTTCTCTTGTAAAATTAGAAACTGACAGGCAGGTGAGAACCCTGCTTGGTCACAGCCTGCTGAAGCTTCTCCAATTCAGAACTGCATTTTCCAGATGACCTCAGGACCCACCCAATCCACTCCATTTTGGCCCCATTTGTGGGAGACCTGTGAGCTAAACAGCAACAATGGCAAACTGATGTCTAAATAAATACTGTCCCAGATTGAGCAAGTTGTTCATGTACACAGCATTCTTTGAGTCTTCTGTTTATTTATCTACCATTCAGAGCTGGCCATTATGACCACACAATAGATTTCTTTGAAGGAAGGAAAGCATGATTCTTTCTAAAACCAAATTCTCTTTATTCTTCCCAGAGCCAAAATCCATAGAAGCCTTTGTGCCATAGGTGCCTTTTTCAAACAGCAATGGTTATCTAGTCTCCTGAAGAGGAATCCAAATGCAGTCAAATGGCCACTTGACTCTGGAAAGTTGGCAGAGTTGCTCTCTCCTCTAAAAGCCAAGCGTGGCTGGAACCCAGATGAAAGATTGGGGTTAAAATGGAGCCTTGGAGTGCCTGGTTTGGAATGAAATCATTACTGCTCCCTTCCGAACTAATCCCTTCCCTTCTTTGAAAAATTCCTCTCCAAATTTTTCATTGACCTTCTCCCAGCAGTAATATAGCAACATGACCCAGGAGCTGCTGTCATTGGGTCATTCCCAGGAGTGACAGTCCTGAATCCCCCTCCCCAGGATCTGAGTTCATTACTCATTTGACATCCATCTCTGTGATACGAAGTTTACTGCTGTCTTGAACTCACAGAGGCAGTAGGGATCTCAAGGAAATGTGATTCTAGTTTGCATGACAGTTGAGGGCTTGGGCGGGGCAGGGGTGGGATGTAAAGGAGAGAACAGTTAAGACTCAAGCTGGCTTACACCACTTAGTATGATAATCTCTAGGCTCATACACGTTGCTGCAAATGGCATTATTTCGTTCATTTTCATGGCTGAGTAATATCCATTGTATCTATTAATATGTACTATCCAACCAGTCCATTCTGAAGGAGATCAACCCTGGGATTTCTTCGGAAGGAATGATGCTAAAACTGAAGCTCCAGTACTTTGGGCACCTTATGCGAAGAGTTGACTCATTGGAAAAGACCCTGATGCTGGGAGGGATTGGGGGCAGGAGGAGAAAGGGACGACCGAGGATGAGATGGCTGGATGGCATCACAGACTCAATGGACGTGAGTCTGAGTGAACTCCGGGAGTTGGTGATGGACAGGGAGGCCTGGCGTACTGCGATTCATGGGGTCGCAAAGAGTCGGACACGACTGCGCGACTGAACTGAACTGAACTGACATCCTCTTTATCCGTTCTTCTGTCCATGGACACTTCAGTTGCTTTCATGGCTTGGCTATTGTAAATAGTCCTGCAGCGAACATTCGGATGCATATGTCCTTTCTAGTTGTGGTTTTCTCTGGATATATGCCAAGTGGTGGGATTGCTGGGTCATAAGATAGTTCTATTTTTAGTTTTTCAAGGAACCTCCATACTGTTCTCCATATGGTTTTACCAATTTATGTTCACATCAGACAAAGATGGATATCATATTGTATCACTCATATATGGGGTGGAGAAGGAAATGGCAACCCACTCCAGTGTTCTTGCCTGGAGAATCCCAGGGACGGGGAGCCTTGTGGGCTGCCTCTATGGGGTCGCACAGAGTCGGACACGACTGAAGCGACTTAGTAGTAGTAGTAGTAGCATATATGGGGTTTAAGTTTTTAAAAAGTGATACAAATGAACTTACTGACAAAACTTACAGATACCAAAAACGAACTTATAGTTACCAAAGGGGAAATTTGGCAGGGGTTAGTTCATTGGAAGGAGTGACACTAAAGCTGAAACTCCAATACTTTGGCCACCTCATGTGAAGAGATGACTCATTGGAAAAGACCCTGATGCTGGGAGGGATTGGGGGCAGGAGAAGAAGGGGACGACCGAGGATGAGATGGCTGGATGGCATCACTGACTTGAGGACTCCAGGAGTTGGTGAGGGACAAGGAAGCCTGGCGTGCTATCATTCATGGGGTTGCAAAGAGTCAGACACGACTGAGCGACTGAGCTGAACTGAACTGATAAATCAGAAGCTTGGGATGAACATACACACACTACTGTATATAACCAGTAATGTTATATAACCAATATAACTTATTGTATATAGCCAATAAGGACCTACTCTATAACACATGTAACTCTATTCAATATTCTGTGATAACCCATAGGAGAAAAGATTCTGAAAAAGAATGGATATATGTATGGATATATGCATATGTGAGAAAGAATGAATATATAATTGAATCACTTTGCTGTGCACCTGGAACTAACACAGCATTGTAAATCAACTGTAACTAAAAGAAGAAGACTCAAGTTGGTCTAAGTCCAGATCTGTCTTGAGGAGGACCAGTTGTTGACCCCACCTTGTACCTGAGTTCTTACCTGTTGGGCCCACTTGTTCCTGAGTTCTCTGATCTCTCACTCCGGCTTGGATTCTTTCATTGCAAATGGCAGAGTGTTGATCAGAAAGTTGATATTCAGCTAAGGTCTGGACATTTCTCTCTACATAGAGATGGGAATGTTCAAAGATGATACAAGGAGAGAAGTGTTCTTAACCCTATGGAATCATTCTTGGGATCAGCACATCCCAAACTTTATCATCCACACAAATGTGAGCAGCTCTGGGGGATTGAGAGGGATTCAGAGAATATATGGGGGCCCCTGAAAAAATGATGTGTTTCTTACAATGATCTGATTATGATTGAAAAAAAAAAACACAATACAAGTAATTTAAAAAGTTAGATGCTAAATTTGTTTATAACTTCCAAATAACAACCTTTTAAATTTGTTAATGAGAAACTTTAGCTGGCATGCCTGTGCATAACTTTTAACTATCTGGTTTCATTCTTGAAATGGTCACATCAAATCCCTTTTTAACGAGCCTTTCAAATTCTTGATAGTCAGCATTGATAAATAGGTAATAAAATACATTTAATCATTTTACAAGCATTCAAAAATTTGTATCAGTTGAAACTATGTCTCTTTCTCTTGACAAATTGAACGCTGAAATCTCTTGTGATAATTTGAGTAGATCTCTAAACTGATAGAACTATTTTATAATAACTATTTCAAAGTAACAATGAAGCTCTAATCTGACATAGATACCACTAAGACTTGAGTCTGGTACTTGAGAGGAATAAATTTCTTTCTTTAAAGAGACTCCTGGGGACTAGCCCGGTAGTACAGTAGTTAGGAATCCGTCTGCCAATGCAGGGGACATGGGTTCAATCCTTGGTCCAGGAAGATCCCACATGCCACGGAGCAACTAGCCATGGGCCACAACTGCTGCAGCCCACGTGCCTAGACCTGTGCTCTGAAAGAAGAGAAACCATTGTAATGAGAAGCCCCACGACAAGGAAAACCCAGTGCAACTAAAAATAAATAATTTTTTAAAAAAGAGAGAGACTCAGAAGCACACAGTCCCCTTCTCTCTAGCCGGAAAAATAAAGAGAAAGCCAGCCTTTTTTCTCAAGTTTTTGTGTTAAACGCAGCCACTGTTTTCTCTCCAATTTGTGACCCCGAGGTTCACCATTTCATTATTGAGCACCTATGTGCCGCCTTTCATTATTTGGACCAGATTTTGGTCCAACATGGCATCTCCCCACATAAGACTCTATACTTGGCATTTCGGTCTTGCCTTGAACTCTTAGGCACCGGGTTGCTGACAAACATGGTCGTCAGTCAAGGAGGGCACCAGGCAGTGACACATTGAGACTCATTGAAGTGAACAGCAATGGTTTTGATTTTGCATAATGAGCCATGATCTCCCCAGAGCACTTTGCATAATATGAGAACAATAAATCACGTTGGCTGCGTCAGTAATTCTCAGGGCTGGGCATTAGATAAACAAATTGGGGATCATTATCCTTTAAAAGTTCACAGGAAACCAGGAGACAACCTTTCTGTGATGGTACTTTTGAAACAATGAGTGCTTAGTAATGGTTGAAAACTATTTGTGTAAGTGGTTGTGATTTATCCCTAATTCCCCGTTTCGACCGGCACTGAAAGGAGTCACAAATAGCCCCCTCTGTGGAGTGGCCGCCTGCCTGGCACTGATAAATGCATCTCCCCCCTGCGTGACTTTAGCTGAGAAACAGATTTTGATAGCTTGCTAGGATTTGGGTCAGTGGATAATTCCAGACCAACAGCAGATCGTAGTGTTATTGACAAAAGCAAAGACACAAATAACTGGCAAATTCCATAAATCCCTGGCTTGTAAGAGCTCTTTTCATAGATTTGTCATCAGTGTCCTTGAAAGCTATCTCTAAAAAAAAAAAAACATATTGCATGCTCCTGACAGATTAACAGTATAGTTTTCAGAGTTGCCAATGCCTTAGTTCCTGATAAAAGGTGCTATTCAATGAAATGGTGCCTTGGGTAGCAAACATTTTATCTTTGAGTAACAATTCAAAGAGAAAGTTTGCCTGAAAGAGTAATCAGGGATTATATTCCTAAATGGACAGAGTCTAAAAAAGCCATTCAGTGGTTAGGCTCATACCCTTGTAGATGCTACTCCTCTGGGTCAGGAAAGGTCCATGATCTCAAGGTTTTAGTGACTTAAAGGAACCTGATATAACCAAAAGTGGAGTCTGGCTGCTTGCACCTCAAAAGCAATTAAAGGGGGAAGTTTGGTAGAAAGAAGTGTTTGTTTTCTTTTGTTTGCTGGTAACCTGCGAGGGAGGGCAGACACCTATCCAAAAGCCACCCCCACCCAAACAGTCAGTGAACATGAGCTTTTATAGACAGAGGGAGGGGGCCACGTGCAGAATCAGCACAGTCAGCTCTGATAGTCCTCTCGAAATTGGTCATCTGTGATCCAGCCAGGATCATCTTGCTGAAGTACGGTTCATCTTCAGTTTGCTTCCATTTCCTCGAGGCCATTTCCTGGAACTGTGGCAGCTTGCATCATGGCTGATCATCATGCAGTTAACTTCTCCCTGGAGGGGTGTTTCAGTATCTCTAAGACAGCTCACAGGAGATGGCCCAAATATTATCTTTAGCCCTTGAGAAGGAACTAGAGGTCCTTGACTTTGCTTATGTACTAAATTATTATTTAGTCTTGTTGGACTATTTTCCTTTGTTTCTGCATGTTCTCACTTCTCTGATTAATTTATTCTATGCCTAACGTTTTTTGAAGACAGAAGGCAGGTGGAGGACATGGCGGGAAAGGAATCCTAGGCCCCTGCTCCTTTTCACTGGGGCTTGAGAGGGGTCTGATAGCAGCTGTAGAAATGAACAATGATGGAACACAAATCCCTCTGCCCTTCACCACTGTGTCCTCCCATCCCCTGGGGTGCGGTGTTTCAGCTGCTCTGTGTCCCTCTTGAATGATTATTTTGGAAACTCCACTCTATGTGGGGTTTGAGTTTTCTGAGCATGTGGTTTGCGTTTTTAGCTTCTTTTCAAATCTGGCAAGTGGCACTGAAATAAACCGATACTAAATAATGAAGAAACTCATTATTGCTTAAATCACAGCAGCCTTGCCCCAATTTCAGCTATGCAAGTTCAACCTGCATGATTTTGGGTGGTTCTGTATTCCTACTTCTCCTAACAGCTTTGTGCTCTTCTTCACACAGACTCAACTCTTCATTTAATAAATGTTTTTAAAGATACTTTGTATTGCTTTTATTGCTCTGATTGCTTGCAGTAAGGTAACTGTAAAAATAATGCTATTATAAAGCAAACAATCCCAGTGCATCTCTTTGCCAGGAAAAGGCATCTTGCTCTTTGTTAAAAGAAAAAAAAAAAAAGGTGGAGAAGGAGTTGGCAGTGTTTGAAGGGTGGTCACACCAGCATCAAATTCTGTAATGTCCCCAAAACCACTGGGGGCGGTGGTTGAAGAGGGGACCCTACAACATCTCTTTGTGTTTTTTTCCTGCCATCCGTGCATGCTAAAACCTGGCCCAGTGCCACCATCTGAGACCCAAGAAGTCTGCTGCAGGAATATCTGTTGCAGAAGCAGACTCTGTCCTTTTTTTCCAACATTTATTTTATATTGGCCTAGAATTATTAATGATGTTGTGTTGGTTTCAGGTATACAACAAAGTGATTCAGTTATACATACACTATGTTATCTATTCTTTTTCAAATTATTTTCCCTTTTAGGTCATTACAGAATATTGAGCAAAGTTCCCTGTGCTAAACAGTAGGTCATTTTTGTTTATTTTATGCATAGTTTAGTATATATGTGAATCCCAAACTCCCAATTTATCCCGCCTACCTCGTCTTCCCGTTGGTAACCATAAGTTTGTTTTCTAAGTCTGTGAGTCTATTTCTGTTTTGTAAATAAGTTCATTTGTTTCATTTGTTTTAGGTTCTGAACAAGTCATATATCAAGTTATATCATATATTTATTTTTGTCTGACTTACTTCACTTAGTGTGAAGATCTACAGGTCCATCCATGTTGCTGCAAATGGAGTTACTTCATTTTTTTTAATGGCTGAGTAATATTCCATTGTATATATGTACTACATCTTTATCCACTCATCTGTTGATGGATATTTAGGTTGATTCCATGTCTTGGCTATCACAGATATTGCTGCAATGAACACTGGGATGCAAGTATCCTTTCAAACCAAGATTTTCTCAGGATATATGCCCATTGCTGGATCATATGGTAGCTCTAATTTTGGTTTTCTAAGGAATCTCTGTACTGTTCTCCATCATAGCTCCAACAATTAATTTACATTTCTGCCAATAGTGTGAGAGGGTTCCTGTTCTCTACATCCTCTTCAGCATTTATTTTTTGTAGCATTTTTGATGATGGCCATTCTGACTGGTGTGAGGCAATATCTCATGGTAGTTTTCTATCTTATTTTCTATAAGCTTGAAGAGTCCACTGTTTTGAGTAAAATTATTCCCATGGAATGGACAGGCAAGGCCACATTCCTTCTAATGTTCGTACCCAGCTCCCAATTTTATGGAGATAACTGGGCATTTGAAGTCCATCCTTTATCCCACAGTGATGGGACACACAGCAGAGAATGTATCTTCTTAAACATGGCAAATACAGGATGTGTCTAAATTAGGGTGCTTTTCACGTCTCCGTACCTGGCAAAATAAGGACATGGTCAGTCCCGTATTAGACGTCAGATGCAAACATGCTTAAAGACAAGACTGTGTCTCAATAGAAAAGAAATATCCAATTTGTGAAGAGCCTCATGGGACCCCAATGTTAAGATTTGTGGGATTTCTCTTACAGATTTAGTCACGAATCATGTTGCCAGTGAATTCATCTAATGAAGCTGGCAGTTGATCCTCTGGCATTACAACCAAGGGTTACTGATGACTCAATCCCCTGACTCACTAGAGTAGTGCTTCCCAAATCTGATGCGCAGACAGATTCTCTGCCCATCTGGTCACACTGAAGACTGATGGTGTTGGTCTTGAGTGAACCTAGAACTCTGCATTGCTGGCCAACTCCCAGACAGTGTTACCTCTGGTGCCCTAAGGACTTTCCTTGGAAGAGCCAACTGCTACATGACTTGAGGTGTCCTTTGCTTTCTGGTCCTATCACCCCTTAGATATTTTCGTACCTGTCATTCGACTGTCCCAACTTTGAAGAAGGAAAATCTTCCTGAGATCTCTCTTTGCACAGAAGAGGTATAATGTTTTGAGTCAGATTATTGCAAGAAAGCTCTCTAACCCTGCTTTTAGCTGTGATGTTACAAAGCTAAGAATCACAGTCCTCTTGAATACCCACTTAAAGGAGCTCCCAACCTTCGGAGAGTAGGCTGTCTGTATTTTTTTTGCCTTATTTTCCCTGACAGCATCACTCAGTATCAGCAAAACATGGCTTGGTCTTTTTTTTTTTTTTTAATCAGCTTTACAAACACAAGTCAAAAGCTACTGCTTTAAGGAAAATACACTCCAAAAACAAAGCAACAACAACAACAAAAAGAACTTTGTGTACCTCTGTGACATTATAAAATAAGAGCATTAGTCCTTTATTTGCTCTCAACAATGAAGCCTTAGAGGCAGCTGTCATGGGGAACCACCATGTAGGTAAAAAATATCCTTGCCTAGGAGAAAGCCAGGCCCACAGATGCTCCGTCAGATACTTAACAACAACCAGTTTTAAAATGCACATTAAACCTTGTCATACCCATAATTATCTGTGATGAATTCTAAAGGGATGCTAATATTTTGACATGTGACCAACTTGGAGGATGAGGACTAATTTGAAAACTTCGCAGCCTTTTGTTAGCTGAACACTTTAGACTCTCACTTGCCTAGCAAAACAAAAAGTATGTATTTTTGCAACTTGAGCCATTGGCTCAATATGTTGGAACACACGTATTCCTTCGACACACACTCTCACACTCACGCCAACAACGTGGGATTTTGACCGTGAAGGATGTGAGGCATTTCCAAAGATCAGAGGGAAGCCCTCTAAACATGCAATTGCATTTCATATTCTGTCACTTGATGGAGATTTGTCTAGACTGGATTCTAATGGTGTTTAAGTAGGTTATGTCGCAAAGCTTTGTTTTCACAGGAAATTTAAGATGGCATGAGTCGGTTGGTGCCACCTTGCTTAATGATGCAGACACTTCTTGAATAGCTTGTCTATATACTTTCATTTTCCAGAAGTCATCCGTGTCTCTTCAAGTCTGAGAATTTAAACTCAGGTGGTACTCTATGTTCTAGGCGGTTTCTATGGTAACAAGGCCAGATAGGCGAGGGCCGGGTTTCTAGTCCTGATGCTGCTGTTCAGCTTTGGTTACAGGACCTGCTCTTGACAACACTTACCCTTCTGGCAGAGAAGCAGATGATACATCATTGCTGGAAGAAAAATGAGAAAACAGAGCAGACATAGAACCAGCATGACCTTGTCTGCATACAGGACACCAGCACCGAGAACAGAAATCAAGACGTAACAAATGGCGATTCAGAAAAGCCAGAGCGTATCAGATTCCTATGAGAGCCTTTCCTTTCTTCCTCAGCTTTCCCTGACTGGCTCGCTGGATTATCCCAATCTGACCCAGATGTCAGTGTCATTCATTCACCAGACGGTACCCCCTGAGTTCATGCCTCCACCTTCCCTTTTGGAGGAGCTTGGTCACATCCCATCATCACTAAGTGGCACTAGCTAAAGCCCTGCTGTTCTGGCACTTTCACTAAAAAGATGCTGGGTTCTGCATACAGCATGAAAACTAGATCAAGTCACTGCTCAGAGGAAATCTGCTCTAACTTTGACCCAATAATGAGACACAAAGGACCAAACTGCCAGTGGGACGGAGGGGGAAGGAGCTGAAGTAGAGCCGGATCCCTGAGGATTCTGTCAAGGATGGAGTTGCAAGACTTATCTCCTCTCCTTTTGCCGTCATCCTATGCTGATAACCCACCTCCCCATTCTGTCTGCCAAGTTGTCCATGAACACCTAAGGAATTCATACTCTCACCCATTCATTCAACAAATGCTTATTGATGTGTCTGACATATGAAGTACCTTTTTAGGGTTGGGAAAATGGAACAGAGTCCAAGATTGGCAAAGTCCCTGTTTTCATGTAAAAACCCCTGCTTTCGTGTAACTGACAATCCAGTGGAACAGACATCAGGAAGGAAGGAGGGGAGGGAGGGGAAAAAAAGAGTGGGTAGAGAATGTTAGAATAAGTACTGTTTGGGAAAGGACATAAACTAAAGAAATACAAGAGATGCCCTTTGACTGGAGGATTGGGAAATTTCCCTTTGACATAGTCTGAGATCTGAGTAAGATGAAAGAGCCAGTTATGCAAAGATAAAGGGAAAATTATAATTAGAAGGGGACATAGCTAATGGAAAAAGCCAAACAGGAATCAGGCCTGTTTGAAGAGAGAAGGAAGGCCCTTGTGACTGGAGTGTGATGATCCAGAGAATGAAACAGGACATCCCAGAGGGTTCAGAGGTTCCCTTTCTCAGGACTTGTGAGAAGTTGCATTTGATTATACAGTGTGATCAGAAACTGCTGGAGGTTTTTAAACGAGGGAGGGGTAGCTATTTAAATTTCATTATGATACCAGGTAAGGAATTGATGAGGGGCTTCCCTAGAGGCTCAGTGGTAAAGAACCTGCCTGTCAATGCAGGAGATGCAGGCTTGATCCCTGGGTTGGGAAGACCCCTGGAGAAGGAAATAGACCCACTCCAGCACTCCTGCCTGGGAAATTCAATGGACAGAGGAGCTTGGTGGGCCACAGTCTGTAGGGTTGCAAAGAGTCAGACACAACTGAGCATGCCAAGTTAGGCAATGGGCAAAGCAAGCAAAATGTCTCTGTTTTACATCATCATTGGAAAGACATAATAACTATGATAAATAAGTAAGATGTATGCTCGATTAGTGATGGATGTTAAAGAGAATAATAATATAAAGCATGTAAGTGGGACAGCAGCATCTGGGAGGGGTTGCTGTTGTTGTTGAGTCACCCCATGAACTGCAGCATGCCAGGCTTCCCTGTCCTTCACTATCTCCCTGAGTTTGCTCAAACTCATGTCGTTTGAGCCGGTAATGCCATTCAACCGTCTCATTCTCTGTCACCCCTTTCTCCTCCTGCTTTCAATCTTTCCCAGCATCAGGGTATTTTTCAATGAGCTGGCTCTTCATATCATGTGGCCAAAGTACTAGAGCTTCAGCTTCAGCATCAGTCCTTCCAATGAATATTCAAAGTTGATTTCCTTTAAGATTGACTGGTTTAATCTCCTTGCAGTCCAAGGGACTCTCAAGAGTCTTCTCCAGCACCACAGTTCGAAAGCATCAATTCTTCAGTGTTCAGCCTTCTTTATGGTCCAGCTCTCACATCCACGCATGACTACTGGAAAAGCCATAGCTTTGACTGTATGGAGCTGTGTTGACAAAGTGATATCTTTGCTTTGTAATATGCCATCTAGGTTTGTCATAGCCTTTCTTCCAAGGAGCTAGGGGAGGGGTTAAAATTTTTGGTTAGAGTGGTCTGAGGAGACCTCACTGAGAATGTGACATTTGATAGAAGATGGGAATTGGGCACCTGGGTTTCTTGGGAAGAGCTCTGCAAGCAGAGAGGGTAGTGAGTGCAAAACGCTGCTGCAGAAGAGTGATGCAGACCCACAGAGGAGGCCCTGGTGGCTGGAGTTTCGGTACCAAGGGGAGGAGAGGAGAGATGGCGTATGGAAGCCGTGAGGATGCAGGAGGAGCATGACCCGTCATGTTTAGCTATGCAGGCCATAGGAACATCACTGGGTGTGACTCCAAGGGAGCTGGGGAGCACGTAAGGAAGGCATGCCGATGTTTTAGGCAACACTGTAGGTCATCGGTCATGTGTAGAGCTCTACACATCACATGCAGAGCAAAAGCATATTTTTCAAACAGTTCCTGACTCCCGCACCCCAAAGCTGAGCCTCCTCTTGGACTTTCAGTCACATGAGTCCACAAGTTCCTTTTTCTTAATCTATGGTCAACTGACGCCCTGTCCCTTGAATCTGATACAATGGTGACTATATACACTCCCTGTCTTAGGTTCAGACTCTTCTTTTTTGTTCTGAAGAACACTACATGTCCTGTCCTTCTGCTTCTTTTTCCTGTCTTCAAGGATTAGTATTTTCCTCTTGGGTGAAAAGAGTTGCTTCATCAGCACCTTGACGCATCTACAGAATCCCCTTTTCTGCTCACAGCAGTCGTATGTCTGGTGTGTCCTTCCTTCCTTCTCCCTCACTCCCTCTCTGCCTATATGTCCATCCTTCTAGACACTGTCAAAATAGTTGATCTTTAAGATTTTCTTGATCCTTGTGACCTCCTGCTATCTTAATGTAAATGACTCCCTTCTGTATATCAGTCAAGAGCACAGAACTCCAGCTCCATCACTTACTATTTGTCTGACCTTGGGCAAATCTTCACCTCAGTCTCAACATCTGCAAAATAGGAATGACACAGTGTTTGATGAAGTGAGTTCCAACCAGTTAGAATGCTGTCAACCATATTGCAAGTGTTTTCTAAGACACCATCAGGAAAAAAGAGAAAGAATAACCAAATCGGGGCATTTGAGAAGAGTATAATAAAGGGATGTAGAGAAACAACAAACACCATAATGTATCAGGATTTGTGACAACAAGGAACCATTTCCATACATAGATCTCAAGGAATGAGTAGAGGATGCTCAGACCCAGGAAGACACTCTGTGGAGAGGGTCACTGGCAGGAGCAGTGGCCTCAGACAAAGGACAGATTCAGCCCACAGTGACCCTGCAGAGAATAGGTGCTCAGGGGAATGGGGAATGAATCTTCAGATTTCCTTTGTCCCTTGTCTCTGGTCTGCTGCTGGAGCTCCCCACTGGACTAACCAACTGGAAACCCAACTTCAAGGAGCCATGGATAGCCCATACTTGTCAGCCTCCAGGTCACTGAGCATGGTGGGGAAGGATATTACTAATCCGGAGGATGAGGTACCTAGAACATGAGTAGGAGTCATTGTTACTCTTTGGTCCTGTCCTAACCTGTGCTCAGAACACCTTGTGCATGGACTTTGTTAACCACCCCAACCTTCCCTACCTGGACCATAAACCTCTGAAAGGGGTAGTGGTACCCCGGATCAGAGATGGCACACTGGAGCCTCTAGGGTCATATCAATGAGAATACATTCACAGTTTACCTGGGTCCTGCTGCCTTTTTTGTGAAAGACTCAATAGGTAGCCCTGAGCCCACGTTCTGCCACAATTACTTCTCTAGTTGCAGTGTGTACTTTCTCGAATTTCATAGCTCTTACTCTCTGTGGTCATTCACCCCATCACTACCTTCCCAGCCCAGCAGACACATGAATTTGGGACATCTGCTTTAAAGCTTTATCATGCCCAGAACTCAGTAGCTACCTAGAAGCTAATATCTTACTTACAAGAGGTAGAAGCTTTCTGTCAAAGACCAAAACAGCTGATGCTTCTGTCAGGAAAGAATAATTAGAAAACTCATTTGTTATGCCTTTGTGCACGCTAATATTTTCAAAGCTAATTGCTTATTCAATTAAGGTCGTTTGCCTTGATCACGGATAGTACCATAAGAAATTAGCTGAAACTCTGCATTATTGGTGAATCCTTTTAACAAGTGGTACATGAGCAGCTATGACAGGCAGTGATATACAAGCATAGGTTTTTGAGGAAATGGATTCTGGAAAAAGAGCAGCCCTTGTACCGGTGCCCCTGGACATATCCCCTCTGACCCACCTAGGACATGGCCACCTGAGATATTTTCCCCTCTGTTGCGTCATCCATTTCTCCCATTTATATCATCAAGAGAATATGCTCTAGTAGTGAAATGAAGAGTATCTTCTCAAGTTTATATTTCATCGTATATATTGAAATCCTAACTCCAGCACCACAGGTGATGTAACTAGAGATAGGGTCTTTAAAGAGGTGATTAAGTTGATGACCCACCCTGATGACTGTATCCCTACAAGAAGAGGAGATGAAGACACAGACGCACACAGAGGGGTGACCGACTGAAGACGCAGGGAGAAGACAGCCGTCTACACACCAAAGAGAGAGGCCCCTCAGGGGAAACCAACCATGCTGCACCTGACCATTAACTTCTAGCCTCCAGAATTGTGAGAACACACATTTCTGTTGTTGAAGCCGAGCTTCACTGACACAGACTATTACAAACCCCTCCCTTTGAGCCGTTGTCATACACTGTACATTTTATACAGAGTATAACATGGTGCAGCCACTGGGAAACAGAATAAGGGTCCTCTAGAAAGTAAAAATAGAGCTACTAGAGGACCCAGCAATTCCAAACCTGGATATGTATCTGAAAAAAGGAAAATACTAATTCAAAAAGATCCATGCATCCCATTGTTCACAGCAGCATTATTTATAATAACCAAGATATGGACGTGACCTAAGATGAATGATAAAGAAGATATGATGCGTATACAATTGAATACTCCTCAGTCATAAAAAAGAGTGAAATGTTGCCATTTGTAGCAACATGTACAGACTTGGAGGGCATTATACTAAGTGAAGTAAGTCAGACAGAGGAAGACAAATACTGGATGAGATCACTTATATGTGGAATCTAAAAACATACAGCACAGTGGTGAATGTAACAGAAAGAAGAGGACTCAGAGAGAACAAACCACTAGTTACCAGAGGGGATAGGCTGGGAGACGGGCAAGATAGGGGTGGAGGAGTAAGATGTATAAACTGTTTTATATAAAGTAAGCTACAAGGATATATTGTACAACATGGGAATATAGCCAGTATTTTACAATTATAAATGAAGTGTAGCCTTTAAAAACTGTAAATCACTATATCAGTTCAATCTCTTAGTCGTGTCCAACTCTTTGCGACCCCATGGACTGCAGTATGACAAGCTTCCCTGTCCATCACCGACTCCTGGATCTTGCTCAAACTCATGTCTATCAAGTCAGTGATCCCATCCAACCATCTCATCCTCTGTTGTTCCCTTCTTATGCCTTCAATCTTTCTCAGCATCAGGGTCTTTTCAAATGCGCCAGTTCTTCACATCAGGTGGGCAAAGCATTGGAGTTTCAGCTTCAGCATCAGTCCTTCCAATGATTCAGCATTGATTTTCTTTAGGATGGACTGGTTTGATCTCCTAGCAGCCCAAGGGACTCTCAAGTGTCTTCTCCAACACCACAGTTCAAAAGCATCAATTCTTCAGCACTCAGCTTTCTTTACAGTCCAACTCTCACACCCATACATGACTATTGGAAAAACCATAGCTTTGACTAGATGGACCTTTGTAGGCAGAGTAATGTCTCTGCTCTTTAATATGCTGTCTAGATTGGTTATAGCTTTTCTTCCAAGGAGCAAGTGTCTTAATTTCATGGCTGCAGTCACCATCTGCAGTGATTTTGGAGCCCCCCAAAAATAAAATCTCTCACTGTTTCCATTGTTTCCCCATCTATTTGCCATGAAGTGGTGGGACCAGATGCCATGGTCTTAGTTTTCTGAATGCTGAGCTTCAAGCCAACTTTTTCACTTTCTTCTTTCACTTTCATCAAGAGGCTGTTTAGTTCTTCACTTTCTGCCATAAGGCTGGTGTCATCTGCATATCTGAGGTGATTGATATTTCTCCTGGCAATCTTGATTCCAGCTTGTGATTCTTCCAGCTCAACATTTCACATGGTATACTCTGCACAGAAGTTAAATAAGCAGGGTGACAATATTCAGCCTTGACGTACTCCTTCCCCTATTTGGAACCAGTCTGCTGTTCCATGTCCAGTACTAACTGTTGCTTCTTGACCTCATACAGATTTCTCAGAAGGCAGATCAGGTGGTCTGGTATTCCCATCTCTTAAAGAATTTTCCACAGTTTGTTGTGATCTGCACGGTCAAAGGCTTTGGCATAGTCAATAAATGGTACAATGTGTAGTACACCTGAAACTTATATAATATGGTACCACAACTAGACTTCAATTTAAAAACACCCTCCCTTAGACCTCCCCTCTTCCTCAAGCTACAAGCTGCCTTCCTGGAAACATTTTTAAATGAATATCTAAGTCCTTTGCTCACTTCTTTTTTTTTTTTTTCAAGGATTTTGGAGGTGGACCCTTTTTAAAGTCTTTATTAAATTTGTTACAATATTGGTTCTGTTTTAACTTTGGGGTATTTTGGCCCCGAGGCATGTGGGGATCTTACTTCCCCAACCAGGGATCAACCATACTGCCCTGCGTTGGAAGGCAAAGTCTTCACCACTGGATCACCAGAGAAGTCCCGCCCCTTGTTCATTTCTTACGTTCTTCTATGTGGTCTGAGTCAGCTATGATCCCAACCACTTGACTGAAACCACTCTTCTCACAGCCGCCAAGGAACTCCAGTGTGCCTGGTCGAGTGGTGGCCCCTCTGTTCTCATCTCACCCCGCCTCTCAGTGAAATTAAGACAGTGGGTTCCTCCTTCAGCCTCCAAACACTTGCTGTTGTCTCAGCATCTTTATCCTCAGGCTTACCTGCTTTTTCTCCTCCCACCTTCAGGACCACCCCTTCTCAGTCTCCTTGGATAGCTTTGCTCAGCTCCCTGATTTAGAGTGTCTCAGACATCCATCCACAGCTCTCTCCTTTCATTGTTAAGCTAGAAATTCCAAATCTAAGCCTGACTTCTCCACGGTCATTCATACCGTTGCCTCCAACTACCTACTCGATAGTTCCTCGAGGATGTCAGATGCACTTCACACTCAGCATGCCCAGATGAGACTCTTGATCCCCGCCCCTCAGAATCTGGTCTCACCTAACCTGGGAGGCAGTGGTCCTCCCAAGGGTGGCCCAGAGCCATGGATGGCTGTGGCTGGATCTAAGTTGTGGACACTCGCGCTGTATGACTGATACCCCAGGAGCCCATGAGGCTCTACCAATCCTAGATTCCACCTGAGACACATTCTTTTTAAAAATAATTGGAGGATAATTGCTTTACAGTATTGTGTAAGTTTCTGCTGTACAACGTGAATCAGCTATAAGTATGCATATATCATCTCTTTCCGACCTCCCCCCCACCCCTCTAGGTCACCACCAAGCCCCGAGCCGAGCTCCCTGTGCTATACAGCGGCTTCCCACTAGCTGTCTATTTCACACGTGGTAGTGTATATATGTCCGTGATTCTCTCTCAGTTCGCTCCACCCTCTCCTTCCCTCTCTGGGTCCGCAAGTCCATTCTCTACATGAAACACATTCTTGCTCACCTGTTCTCCTCATTAATTTTTGGTATTTCCAGAAGACTACACCCTTGATAAGTCACATACCTTATCTCTGCCTCTGCTCCTGGAAACTAAACCCAAGACACACATTGTCCCATTATCCTATTTATTTACTTTATGCGGGTGTGCAAGCATGTACACTCCATTGTGTCTGACTCTTTGCGACCCCATGGACTATAGCTCACCAGGCTCCTCTGTCCATGGAATTTTCCAGACAAGAATACTAGAGTGAGTTGCCATTTCCTTCTCCAGGGGATTTGCCCAACTCAGGAATCAAACCTGAGTCTCTTGTATCTCCTGCATTGATAGGCAGATTCTTTATCAGCAGAGCCACTGGGAATCACTGATCATTTTCTGAATTTATCCAGTTGATTTATTTGTTTGCTTATTTCCTGTCCTTTTCTCTCACTGTAAGTTCTGTGAAAAGAGGAGATCCATGTCCAATGCCATTCAAGCCCAGAGCAGTGCTTGGTGGATAATGGGTGCCCAGAAATATTACATGAGAAAATGAAAAATTGAACAAATGAGTCCATGCAAAGCAGACAGCCTGTCTTGCGTGACTGACTAGTAAATTGATTGGCTTCTGGCACCAAGGCAAAAAGTAACACATGGCTGGGGTCATTATCCTTCCCCTTGCAGATGTCAGTCGGAATTCATTTAGGGCCATCACATAACTTCCCATTCAGAAATGATTTCTCCCAATGGCTGTCTATAAGCCAATATATATTAGGAATGATTTATTCCTTAATTTGGGAATAACCAGCTTGTAGGCATGGAATGTGCCATTTTTGCAGAAAAGATCCAGAATAGTCACCCTACCTACATGTATGAAGGATATTCCAATTACTATTAATAATGACATTGATAATAATAATTACCCTTGAAAGAGTGTTCTGACAGTGGCTCATGTATGTACTATCTGATTTACATAAGTGACTTCATTTAATCTTCAAAACAACCCTGTAAATTAAGTGGGATCTAGCCCAGCTTTGTAAGTGAGACTACTGAAGCTCAGAGAGTTTAAATGACTTGGCCAGGATGAGCCCTCCAGAAGGGACTGGAATAGAATTCAAACACATGAGTCTAGTTTTATGGGGAAAAAAGTGTTCTATTTAAACAGTGGAGTGTGAAAAGGCTGTGCACCCTGTCTTAATTGTAGTATCAGTTAGGACTTTGTTCATTGCAAGAGTTTGATAACCTAACCCAAAATGGCTTAGAAAAGGCTCACATAACTGTACAGCTCATGTAAATAGCATGTAATAGGACAGCTGGGGACACTGACTTCAGATACGGTTTGATCCAGGAGCTCAAACAAGGTCACTAGGATCTGCTTTCTCTCCATCCCTTGAGCCAGCTCCATTCTCAGATAGCTCCATACATAGCTATGTAGTGTCAGGATGCCCACAGTAGGTCAAGTTCAGTCCTCCTAGATTCAATTCCAGTGGCCTCTCTTAGAAACTCCAGAAAATCATCTCTTAGAAAATCGAAACTGTCACACTTTGGTATCTCTGTCTGGGTCACATATCCGTCCGTAGGATTGCCTATGTAGTATTAGTGTAGTGTTTGCGTATTACCTATACACATGCGTGTGTGTTGACTCAGTCATGTCAGACTCTTTAAGACCCATGGACTGTAGCCCACCAAGCTCTTCTGTCCATGGAATTTCCCAGACAAGAATTTTGGAGTGGGTTGCCATTTCCTCTTCCAGGGGATCTTCCTGAACCAGAGATCATACCCATGTCTCCTGCATTGGCAGATGAGTTCTTCACCACTGAGCTTAACCAGGTTGCAATCCAGTCATTCTAGCCTAGAAGTCTCACCTTTCCCTTTACACCATCTGTGGAAAATAGTCAGGACTCTGGTTGCAAGCCACAGAAAACCCAGCTCAAGCTTAACCTGAAAGGGGATTTTTTGTTTTTGTAATGGATGTGTTCAGGCAAGACTTGATCCAGAAGCTCAAACTTGATCCAGAAGCTCCTCTCCATCTCCAAGTATCAGCTTTATAAGGTTGCAAGAGTTAGCAAGTAAAATCTATTGAATTTCAGATTTAAAAAATTATTTTTTTAGGAAAAGTATGCTCAAATATTGTATAGTGACTAAACACACACAACAACATAAAGATATGTATAAACGGGAAGGGGAGGCAGGTGGTGGGGGAGAATAAGAAAAGAGATTCACAGAAGTATCCCTGAGTAGGACCCATCCCAGAAGTGGTCAGAGAGCCTTGTCCTTGACAGGCGTGCCCTCTGAGGAAAAACAAAGCTCCATAATATTCACTGAGCCTTTGAAGGCTCCAAGCACTGCAAATAAGCTCCTTACAGACGTGATCTCATTGAATCCTCCCTGCAGCTCTACAATTTAGATACTCTTATTTATTTCCATTTGATAACTGAGGGATCTGATAGATTAATCAGAGAAAATTAATTTGCTAAGTCCCAGATACAGGAAGTGGAAGAGTGGGATTGAACCAGACCACCTAAATCAATTCTCTGTTCTTCTAAGGGATGCTATGAAGCATCAGCACCATTTTAAAACCCTCCCATGTAGCACAGGGAACCCAGTCTGGCACTCTGTGATGATCTGGAGGCATAGGAAGAGGGAGGGGAGAGAGGCTCTGGAGAAAGGGAATATATATATAATTATGGCTATTCATGTTGTTGTATGGCAGAAACCAACATAACATTGTAAAGTTTTTTTTAAAAAAAAGTACCTAGAATAATCAAATTCATAGAATCAGAAAGTACATTGGTAGATATCAGGGGCTGGAGGTGAGATGGGGTGACAGAGATGAGTAGTTAGTCTTTAATAGGGACAGAGTTTCAGGTTAGAAGGGTGAAAAATTCAAGAGACAGATGATGGTAGCAGTTGCGCAGCAATTTGAATGTACTTGGTGCCATTGAAATGTACAGTTAAATATGGTTAAAATAGTATTTTTAATATTATGTGACTTTTACCACAATAATGAAAACATTAAATAAAAAAAAAAAAACCTCCTCAGTTTTGAGTATAGCTTCGTTATGCAACTTTCTCATTTGGGGAGTTTCCCACAACTTCCCACAGGATGAGGATGTCCTGGCTGAAGGATTTGTGCCTGCAGGTCTTTTAGGCACCAGACCTCCCACAGTACAATAATAATTGGCCTCATTGCGACATCAGTTCCTCAACTTCTGACAAGAACGCCAACGTCCCTAAGTCTGATCACTTCTAAGAGAGTCTGTGACTCTAAGAGAGTCTATGGGTTTTGTTTGCAGCTTTTATATTGCCCACTGACTCCCACCCCTTTTCAAAGAGCCTTTTGATTCAAATGGCTTCACTAGGAAATTAATTTTTCACAACTGCACCTTTATTTCTCTTCCTAATTATTACTGTGGGAAGAATCACCAGATCCCATCTCACCTAGAAACACAGATGCTCAGCTAGGAGTCTTTGAGTTTGCAGGAAAGTCGGTCCCCCCACCCTCCCACAAGAGAAGTGAAAACAAAGGAGGTGGTCCTCAGAAGGCTCCAGAAAGGAGTCAGCTATATCTGCACTTCCTTTCAATGCATCCCTGCTTTGTGACACCTGTGCTTTGCAACAGGCTGAGTTCAGTTGATATGTGCAACAGAAAACTTGCTCCTGGCTGGTAGGTCTGAGGTCTTCCTTTTGCTCAACACCCGAAGCCTGACTCCATGGATATAAATCTGAGTGGACAGGCTCAAGTCATCAAGAAATGTTTATTTCTTTGTTTTTCTGTAACTCAACTTAATTACTTTTCCCAGACCCCATTATTTACTGTTTGGCAAGAAAATTAACCCTGGTGTCTTTTGGTTTGCTTCGAAGGTCATTGAAACGTGTGGTGAATGAACTCAGAGAGTACTGGGAGTTTGGGTGGTGTGAGCCCATAAGATCCTCAGATCAACTGCCTTGTGAGGGCGCTGCTGGGAGGCCATTGCCTCAGTCATCTTGGCAGCATGAACCAGGGGTTCTCTGAGGATTCCAGGCCTTGCTTCGGAACCTGGAATCCTTCTAGGGGGCAACCCTTGGTCCTCTACCTGGCTTCGCCATCAGTTGCGTCTGGATTCCTGCTGCTTCCGCAGCAGTGTCAACAAGAAGCCTGAAGTGAGTAATCATCTTCTCTCTTGGTGCCCCATCCTCCTGCTCCCTGCCTCCTTATCCAAAGATACAGCCAAGGATACATACCCAGGAGAACAGCCCTCCATCTCAGGGGCATAAGCAGATCCCACACCCAGTCCTCTACTTCTGGACAAAGCACTCTATCCATATTCTGGTTCTTCTCTTTATTCACCTGAGATCTTAGGCCTATGTCTCTCCTTTTATTTTCTAAACAATCCTCTCATTTTCTAAGATTTTGTAAATTTGAAATATAGGAGTCAGGGAGGCTCTGTGCTACAAATCATATGGAGATACATAGATATTTATTAAACAGGTGGATGATTTGACTACCTTGTATTAGTGAGGGAAGCTAAGTTGCTGTAACAAGTAAGCCCCCAAATGCAATGACACAACCATGATAGAAGTATTTCTCACTTGCATAAACGTAGAGGGTGGACAGGTAGACACTTCCAGTTACCAAGGAGCTCTCATCCAAGAAGTGATTTAGGGGCCTGGTTCCTTCTATCTTGTGTCTTTGCCATGTCCCTGGAGTCATCACATCTGGGGTTCAGGCACAACGGCCAATAAGGAACATGGAAAGGCATCCTTGCTCCCTTAAAGGAGATGTTCCAAAGAGCATTCATTATTCTATCTCAACTCATTCACTGGTGATCTAAGTCATATGACCACACCCAGCAGCAAGGGAAGCTGGGAAATGTAGTCCAGCCTTGTGTCCTGGAAAAAAGGGGAGAGTGAAGGTAGGTGATTAGAATCTGTGCCAAAAACACTGACCTTAACATTTTCACACCATATTCAGTTCCTCTATCTCACTGAGTCTTCAAGAAAAATATAAATAGGTAGAAGTTAGAGGCTTATCATAAAGTTAAATGAGGGACTTTCTGCTGACAAGCAGAACACTTAAGAAATATTTGTACATCCTTCATCCATGCAAGAGATTTGATAGTTAACTTCAGGACAGAGGAATTTCAGTGACCACATTGGAGCTACCTCTCCACTCCTTCCTTTTGTCTTGTTCAGTGCTTCCAAACTTCAGCATGCATGAGAATCTTTTGTGTAGGTTTGCACACATTAAACTTTGGAAGTTGAAATTTATACTAAGCTGATTTGTAAAACTTCTTTTAATTACACACAGCTTTATCTTATCCACTTGCTGACATAAACTACCTCTTATGTAAAATATAACTCCTCTGCATGAGAAATCTGGGGATGGAAATCTGTGAGTTAGCCTCTGACACTCTCTTTCCACTCATGAACACGGGGTGCATGACCTTTCCCCAGTGGACCAGAGCCTGACTCCACTTAGGCTTGAATTCTTCTCTTTGGTGAATCTGGTCATTTCCCCGGGGCCAGCCACCATCAGCAGCCCATATGTATTGGGGAATACTCCTGGAACACTTGGGCAGCTCTCATTAAATTGTTTTCAACAACCCCAAAGAGAGAATGAATGAATCACTCATTTTCTACATAAGTAGACATTTGGTCTAAGAGGGACCGTTGGTCTAAGAGCATTATTTGGGGCCCTCCAGACATCCTGGAATGTGAAGTCAAGTGGGCCTTAGAAAGCATCACTACAAACAAAGCTAGTGGAGGTGATGGAATTNTGGTAACGATAACCCTGTATGCGAGACAGCAAAAGAGACACAGATGTATAGAATGGACTTTTGGACTCTGAGGGAGAGGGAGAGGGTGGGATGATTTGGGAGAATGGCAATGAAACGTGTATACTATCATGTAAGTAATGAATCGCCACTCTATGTTCGATACAGGATACAGGATGCTTGGGGCTGGTGCACGGAGATGATCCAGAGAGATTATTTGGGGAGGGAGGTGGGAGGGGGGTTCAGGATTGGGAACTCATGTACACCCATGGTGGACTCATGTCAATGTATGGCAAGACCAATACAGTATTGGAAGTAAAATAAAGTAAAAATAAAAACTAAAACAACAACAACAAAGACCCAGCACAGTCAAAAGATAAATAAATAAAATAATAAAATATAAATGCAAAAAAAAAAAAAAAAAGAGAGAGAGAGAGAGAGAAGCAATGGCAAGGGAGACTTTTGGTCCTTACAGCTGCTGATGCTGGTGGTGCAAGAAAAACTATATGATGCAATAGAACAGGCAACCTTTCATTTAAAGGACTTTCTGAGCTGTGCACTCCCCCCTCTGGATTCTGATGAACAAGGACTACAGGCCTGCGAAATCATAAGCAGAATTTCTGGCTTTCCTCATTGGAGGGAATGCATGTACGCCATAAAGGTATCTATTCCCATTGTTGCCACCACACATTTTCTGACCGAATGGGGGTGCCCCTATCTTTCGGATCAACGACTGAACTTGATTTTTAAAGAACCTTATAGATCCATATGGAATAATTCATTTATCCCTCATCCTTTAGCAATTATTAGGTGGCATGTTAATGGATGGGTCCCTCCTTTAGTGAGTTTCTGTGGAACAGGTCCCAGTTCAGTTCAGTTCAGTCACTCAGTCATGTCCGACTCTTTGAAAAGAACCTTATAGATCCATATGGAATAATTCATTTATCCCTCATCCTTTAGCAATTATTAGGTGGCATGTTAATGGATGGGTCCCTCCTTTAGTGAGTTTCTGTGGAACAGGTCCCAGTTCAGTTCAGTTCAGTCACTCAGTCATGTCCGACTCTTTGTGACCCCATGAATCGCAGTACGCCAGGCCTCCCTGTCCATCCCCAACTCCCAGTGTTCACTCAGACTCACGTCCATCCAGTCAGTGATGCCATCCAGCCATCTCATCCTCGGTTGTCCCCTTCTGCTCCTGCCCCAATCCCTCTAGCATTAGGGTCTTTTCCAATGAGTCAACTCTTCGCATGAGGTGGCCAAAGTACTGGAGCTTCAGTTTTAGCATCATTCCTTCCAAAGAAATCCCAGGGTTGATCTCCTTCAGAATGGACTGCTTGGATCTCCTTGCAGGCCAAGGGACTCTCAAGAGTCTTCTCCAACACCATAGTTCAAAAGCATCAATTCTTTGGTGCTCAGCCTTCTTCACAGTCCAACTCTCACATCCATACATGACCACTGGAAAAACCATAGTCTTGACTAGATGGATCTTAGTTGGCAAAGTAATGTCTCTGCTTTTGAATATACTATCTAGGTTGGTCATAACTTTTCTTCCAAGGAGTAAGCGTCTTTTAATTTCATGGCTGCAGGCACCATCATGCAGCCTGAATTATGGAGAGCATTGGCTGCTATGGCACCTGTGACTTTACATAGACCTTTAAATGAACAAAGATATATTGTACAGGCCTGCATGCATTCTCCCTATGCCTTTTTGTTGGCCAGAAATCAGAGTGATTTGAAAGTTTTTGAAGGAGAAACTGTTTATAATGTCGAATGTGTGAATTATTTTATATCAAATTGTGTTGATGGGAATGATTATAGTAATTATAAGGCTGTGATGATTGTAAACCATATTTGATGGTTCCTGTAAAATTAGAGGGACAATGGTTTGATGATTATGCATTGAAAGAATTTAATGGCTGAATTTCTCAACCTAAGAGATTCATTGATTGTGGGAATAACTGCCTTGATTGCCATAATTGCTACAGTTACGGTTTCTGCTGTTGCCCTGTCAAAAGAAGTGCATACTGCCTTGTTTGTCAATCAGCTGTCCAAAAATGTCTCCGTAGCTCTTACTACACAGGAAATTATAGATACGAAAATAGAAAATAAGGTCAATGCTTTAGAAGAAGCAGTCCTGCTTATAGGGTAAAAAATTATGAATTTAAAAATCAAGTTGTCTTTAAGGTGCCATGCTGAATTTAAATGGATGTGTGTTACCCCCTACAAGTGAATGATTCCGTACATTCTTGGGAATGCATTAGGAATCATATTTTAGGCATCTGGAATCATTCAGATTTTAGTATTGATATTTCTAAGTTACATCAGGATATTTGGAGAATGAAACAAGCGGAGTCTGACTTTTCCTCTCAATAGCTTTCTAATTCCCTCTTTAAAAATCTGGAGGGGTATCCTTCCCATGGATCCTTTTTTTACAATAATGATTAATGTGGCCATGTGCTCATGCCTCTTGGTTCTGATTTGTGTGTCCGACATTTTGCAACCCTATGAATCGCAGCATGCCAGGCCTCCCTGTCCTTCACCAACTCCCGGAGTTCACTCAGATTCACGTCCATTGAGTCAGTGATGCCATCCAGCCATCTCATCCTCTGTCGTCCCCTTCTCCTCCTGCCCCCAATCCCTCCCAGCATCAGAGTCTTTTCATGAGTCAACTCTTCACATGAGGTGGCCAAAGTACTGGAGTTTCAGCTTTAGCATCATTCCTTTCAAAGAAATCCCAGGGCTGATCGAGGAATGGACTTAGCCCCATGCCTTTTCAGAATACTCAACCGAAGTGTTTCTGCTTTATCTACTGAGTTTCATACTTATGCTCTAAAAAATAAGAAAGGGGGAGATGTCGGGAGCCACGTTAGGCATTACTGACAAAATGGAGACACGGCCCAAATCCCCTCTCCTCATCTTGCAGGCACGGCCCAGGGATGAAGGAGTTAAGCCTTGTGATTCTGACTTGTTCTTTCCTTTCTTTGGTTGAGTTGGCTGGAAAGAATGTTAAGGTGCTTGAGAGAAGCATGAGAAAGCACAAAGCCTCCTACAGTTGTGCCCAGAAAATAATCTGTAAAATAACCGTTGACATTTGTTCAAGGATCTTTACAAAGCATATCCCAGGATGAGCATGTAGGCCACAGCCTGAGATCATGGGAAGGATTGTTTTCTGAGACCTGTGTGTAAAGGAAATATTTATGGCAAAAGTAGTTTGCTGAGCTTAGGGTTTAGGAATAATTAAGATAGCTACAAGCCTTTTTAGGATATAGTGATCTTAAGATGTTACAGGCAAACAGGATTTAGAAAGATAAGAAATAAACAGAGGAATGTGGCATGAGTTACAATGTACACACAAGTTAAGTATAAGACACATAAGAGAAAGTAGATAATAGATAGTAAAGACAATTCCAAGAGAATTCTGTTTGAAGGACAACAATGATTTCTGGAGACAATAAATCTGGGTGGGGAAAACTAAAAATGTCAAACCTCTGACCTAATGCTTTTGTCAAAGTATAAAAGAAAACCTGAAGCTTGAAATAAACATGTAGCTTCGTACTATGAGTCAGAGGCTACATCATTGTCCACCAATACTGCTCACCCCTTCAGGCTGATTCCCTGGCTGCTGGAGCTAGACTCTGGCAGTTGGAGAAGACTCTTGAGAGTCCATTGGACTGCAAGGAGATCCAACCAGTCCATCCTAAAGGAAATCAGTCCTGGGTGTTCATCATTGGAAGGACTGATGGTGAAGCTGAAACTCCAATACTTTGGCCACCTGATGTGTAGAGCTGACTCATTTGAAAAGACCCTGATGCTGGGAAAGATAGAAGGCAGGAGGAGAAGGGAACGACAGAGGATGAGATGGTTGGATGGCATCGCTGACTCAGTGGACATGAGTTTGGGTAAA
Source organism: Aepyceros melampus (assembly GCA_006408695.1). NCBI lineage: Eukaryota > Metazoa > Chordata > Mammalia > Artiodactyla > Bovidae > Aepyceros > Aepyceros melampus. Next base: position 295,465 of record SJXQ01011102.1, on the reverse strand, counting down.
CTCTGGGAGTTGGTGATGGACAGGGAGGCCTGGCAGTGCTGCGGTCCATGGGGTTGCAAAGAGTCGAATATGACTGAGTGACTGAACTGAACTCCTTTTTAATTTTTTGACCTTCTTCACATATTTCTTCCACCTTCCAACCCAGACCTCTGGATACCCAGACCTCTGTATCTATGACCCTGTTTGTGTGTGTGTGTGTGTGTTTTAATATATTTCACTAATAAGAAGGATCATTTATTATTTGTCTTTCTATGTCTGACTTACTTCACTTAGTGTAATGAATGCTTAAGGTCACTGATGTTATTGCAAATAGCAATATTTCATTCTATTATGGATGAATAATACTCCATTGTGTGTGGGGATGAGGGACAAGAATGCCACATTTTTTTTTAATCCTTTCATCAATTGACACTCATATTTTTTTCTACATTTTAGCTGCTACAAATAATGCTGCAATAACCATGGTGGTACATGTATCTTTTTGAGTTAGTGTTTTTGTTTTTTTGGGGGTAAATATCCAGAAGTGGAATTTCTGGATCATATTGTAGTTCTATTGTGTGTGTGTGTGTGTGTGTGTGTATGTGAAAACTTCATACCATTTTTAATAGTGGCTGTCCCAGTATACAACACCACCAACAATGCACAAAAAGAAGGTCCCTTTTCCTCCATATCATCACAAAAATGTAATTTCTTGTCTTTTTGGTAATAGCCATTCTAAAAAGTATGAGATGATATCTCATTGTGGTTTTGATTTGCATTTCCACAATGATTAATAACATTGAGCATCTTTTTTTAATTGGGGTATGGTTGCTTGATACTGTTGTTTTAGTGACTCTTAGCCATGTATTATGTTTTCTTTGGGAAAAGTTCTGCTTAGGTCATCTACTCATTTTTAATTGTATTGTTGGAGTTTTTCTCATTTGCTTCTTCATTTATTTTTGCTATTGAGTTGTATGAGTTTACCATATATTTTAGTCCCTTATTAGATATATGATTTGCAAAGATGTTTTCTCATTTAATAGGTTGTCTTCTCATTTTGTTTATCATTTTCTTTTTTGTACAAAAGCCCTTTATAATGATATGATTCTACTTATTTATTTTTGTGGCTTTTGCTTTTGGTGTCAAATTCAAAAAATTATATCCAAGACCTCTGTCAAGGAGTTTATGGTTTGTCTTTCCTCCCAGGAGTTTTATGGTTTCAGGTTTTATGTTCAAGTTTTTGATTCATTTCAATATATTTTTAATATAATGGAAGATAGTAGATGAATTCCATTCTTTTACACACAGCTGTCCAGCTTTTCCAACACAATTTAATGAACAGAATATCCTTTCCCACAAGAGACTGAGCCAGACCTGCCTGTGAGTGTTTGCAGGTTTCCTGCGAGAAGTGGGTTGACAGTGGCCTGGCACAGGATCAGGGCACTGGCAGCAGCAGTTGTGGGAGGCGCAGTTTGTTGGCATAAGTTCTCTTGGAGAAAGTCACCATGAGCCCTACCATAGAGCCTGTAGCCCTACCATACAGACTGAAGACTTCAAAACTGGACTGACTCAGGCCAAACAACAAATCAAAGAAGGAGCATAGCCCCACCTATCAGCAGAAAATAGGATTAAAAATTTACTGAGCATGGCCATGTCCACCAGAGCTAGACCCAGGTTTCCCCACAGCCAGACCCTCCCATCAGGAAGCTTGCTTGCATACGCCTCTTATCCTCACCATAAATGGGAAGATGGAAGAAACAAGAACTACAATCCCATGGCCTCCAAAAAGAAAATTAACCAAAATGATTGAATAGACCACAGCCTTGTGTAACTCAATGAAACTATAAGCCATGCCATGCAGGGCCACCCAAGATGAATGGGTCATGGTGGAGAGTTCTGACAAAATGTGGTCCACTGGAGAAGGGAATAGCAAACCACTTTAGTAAACCTGCCTTAAAACCCCCATGAACAGTACAAAAAGGCAAAAAGATATGACACCAGAAGACAAGTGCCCCAGGTTGGTAGGTATCCAATATGCTACTGGGGAAGTATGGAGAAATAGCTCCAGAAAGAACAAAGAAATTGAGCCAAAGCAGAAATGAAGCCCAGCCGTGGATGTGTCTGATGGTAAAAGTAAAGTCTGATGCTGTGAAAAATGATATTGCATAGGAACCTGGAATGTTAGGTCCATGAATCAAGGTAAATTGGATGTGGTCAAACAGATGACAAGAATGAAAATTAACATTAGGAATTAGTGAACTAAAATGAATAGGAATGGGTGAATTTAATTCAAATGACCATTATATATACTACTGTGGGCAAGAGTTCCTTAGAAGAAATGGAATAGCTCTCACAGTCAACAAAAGAGTCCAAAATGAAGCAGAGCAAAGTCTAACGGAGTTTTGTCCAGAGAGTTCACTGGACAAGCCAATACACTCTTGCAGCAACACAAGAGATGGCACATGAGCCCCAGATTCTCAATACTGACGTGAGATTGATTATATTACTTGCAGATGGATAAGCTCTATACAGTCAGCAAAAACAAGACCTGGAGCTGACTGTGGCTCAGATTATAAGCTACTTATTGCAAAATTCAGATTTAAATTGAAGAAAGCAGGAAAAAAACACTAGGTCATTTAGGTATGACCTAAACCAAATCCCTTGTGATTATACAGTAGAAGAGACAAATACATACAAGGGATTAGATCTGATAGTGTACCTGAGGAACTATGGAAGAGGGCCATAACTCTGTACAGGAGGGGTTAACTAAAACCCTCCCTAAGAAAAAGAAAAATGCATCCCTAAGAAATCCTTAAGAAAAAGAAGGCAAAATGGTTGTCTGAGGAGGCTTTATAAATAAATGGGGAAAGAAGAGAAGTGAAAGGCAAAATAGAAAGGGAAAGATATACCAACAGAATACAGAGTTCCAAAGAGTAGCAACAAGAGATAAGAAAGCCTTCTTAGGTGAACAATGCAAAGAAACATAGGGGAAAATAGAATGAGAAAGACTAGAAATCGTTTCAAGAAAATTAGTGATTGGAATCAAGATTGCTGGGAGAAATATCAACAACCTCAGATATGCAGATGACACCACCCTTATGGCAGAAAGTGAAGAGGAACTAAAGAGCCTCTTGATGAAAGTGAAAGAGGAGAGTGAAAAAGTTGGCTTAAAGCTCAGCATTCAGAAAACGAATATCATGGCATCCGGTCCCATCACTTCATGGGAAATAGACGGGGAAACAGTAGAAACATTGTCAGACTTTATTTTTGGGGGCTCCAAAATCACTGCAGATGGTGACTGCAGCCATGAAATTAAAAGGCGCTTACTCCTTGGAAGAAAAGTTATGACCAACCTAGATAGCATATTCAAAAAACAGAGATATTACTTTGCTGACTAAGGTCCGTCTAGTCAAGGCTATAGTTTTTCCAGTGGTCATGTATGGATGTAGAGTTGGACTGTGAAGAAGGCTGAGCACCAAAGAATTGATGCTTTTGAACTGTGGTGTTGGAGAAGACTCTTGAGAGTCCCTTGGACTGCAAGGAGATCCAACCAGTCCATTCTGAAGGAGATCGGCCCTTGGATTTCTTTGGAAGGAATGATGCTAAAGCTGAAGCTCCAGTACTTTGGCCACTTTATGCGAAGAGCTGACTCATTGGAAAAGACTCTGATGCTGGGAGGGGTTGGGGGCAGGAGGAGAAGGGGACGATCGAGGATGAGATGGCTGGATGGCGTCACTGACTCCATGGGCGTGGGTCTGGGTGAACTCCGGGAGTTGGTGATGGACAGGGAGGCCTGGCGTGCTGCGATTCATGGGGTCACAAAGAGTCGGACACGACTGAGCGACTGAACTGAACTGAAGGGAACACTTCATGCAAACATGGGCACAATAAAGTACAGAAACAGCAAGGACCTAACAGAGGCAGAAGAGATTTAGAAGAGGTGGCAAGAATACACTGAACAACTGTATAAAACAGGTCTTAATGACCTGAAAAAATCATGATGGTATGATCACTCACCTGGAGCCAGACCTCCTGGTGTGTGAGGTCAAGTGGACCTTAAGAAGCATTACTACAAACAAAGCTTGTGGAGGTGGTGGAATTCTAGCTGAGCTATTTCAGATCCTAAAAGTTGATGCTATTAAAGCACTGTACTCAATATACAGTGAATTTGGAAAACTCAGCAGTGGCCACAGGTCTGGAAAAGCTGTTTTTATTCCAATCCCAAAGAAGGGCAATGACAAAGAATATTCAAATTACTGCACATTTTGAGCTAATTTCAAGGCTAGCAAGGTACTGCTCTAAATGTTCAAACTATGCTTCAAACTATGCTTCAACAATATGTGAACCAAGAACTTCCAAATATACAAGCTAGATTTAGAAAAGGCAGAGTAGCCAGAGATCACATTGTCAGTATCTGCTGGATCATAGAGAAAGCAAGGCAATTCCAGAAAAAAAAAATCTATTTCTGCTCATTGACTATGCTAAAGCTTTTGACTGTGTGGATAACAACAAACTGTGGAAAGTTCTTAAAGAGATGAAAATATCAGACCACCTTACCTGCCTCCTGAGAAACCTGTATGAAGCTCAAGAAGCAAGAGTTAGAACCAAACATGGAACAACTGACTAGTTCAAAATGGTCAGTTCAGTTCAGTTCAGTCGCTCAGTCATGTCCGACTCTTTGTGATCCCATGAATTGCAGCACGCCAGGCCTCCCTGTCCATCACCAACTCCCAGAGTTCACTCAGACTCACGTTCATCAAGTCAGTGATGCCATCCAGCCATCTCATCCTCTGTCATCCCCTTCTCCTCCTGCCCCCAATCCTTCCCAGCATCAGAGTCTTTTTTCCAATGAGTCAACTCTTCAAAAGCTCTGTACTGCAGGATGAAAGTGAAATTCAATTGCGTTCAACTCTGTGACCCCATGGACTATAAAGTCCATGGAATTCTCCAGACCAGAATACTGGAGTGGGTAGACTTTTCCTTCTTCAAGAGATCTTTGCAACCCAGAGTTTGAACCCAGGTCTCCTGCATTGCAGGCAGATTCTTTACAGACTCAGCCACAACAGAAGCCCAAGAATACTGAAGTGAGTAGCCTACCCCTTCTCCAGTGGATCTTCCCAACCCAGGAATCAAGCTGGGGTCTCCTGTATTGTAGGTGGATTTTTTACCAACTGAGCTATGAGGGAAGCCCTCATATGCAGAGTACATCATGTGAAATGCTGGGCTGAAAGAATCACAAGCTGGAATCAAGATTGCTAGAAGAAATGTCAATAACCTCAGATATGCAGATGACACCACCTTAATGGTAGAAAGCAAGATCCTAAAGAGCCTCTTAATGAAGCTGAAAGAGGAGAATGAAAAGGCTAGCTTAAAACTCAACATTCAGAAAATGAAGATCATGGCATCTGGTCCCATCACTTCATGGCAAATAAATCAGGGGAAAATAAAGTGTCAGACTTTTATTTTCTTGGCTTCAAAATCACTGTGGAGATGGCTGAAGCCATGAAATTAAAAGACATTTGCTCCTTGGGAAAAAACCTATGACAAACGTAGACGGTGTATTAAAAAGCAGAGTCACCACTTTGCCAACAAGGGCCTATATATCAGACCTATGGTTTTTCCAGTAGTCATGTACAGATGTGAGAGTTGGAACATAAAGATGGCTGAGCAATGAAAAATTGATGCTTTCCAGCTATGGTGCTGTAAAAGACTCTTAAGAGTCCCTAGGACTGCAAGGAGATCAAACCAGCCAATCCTATGAAATCAATCCTCAATATTCATTGGAAGGACTGATGTTGAAGCTGAAGGTCCAATACTTCAGCTGACACTGAAGCCTCCATCAGGTGGCTCCAACACTTAGCCACCTGATGCAAAGAGCTGACTCACTGGAAAAGACACTGATGCTGGGAAAGATTGAAGGTAAAAGGAGAAAGAGGCAGCAGAGGATGGGATGGTTAGACAGCATCACCAACTCAATGGACATGAGTTTGAGCAAACTCTGGGAGATAAAGAAGGACAGGGAGGCCAGGCATGCTGCAGTAGAGTCGGACATGACTGACTGAGCAACAATATATAATATCATATCATATGCAAATAGCTACAGTTTCATGTATTCCTTTTCAGTTTGAATGCTTTTTATTTATTTTTATTGACTAATTGCTCTGGCTAGGATTTCCAATACTATATTGAATAAAAGTGCGAGTGGGTATCCAATCTTAAAGGATTTCAGTTTTTCATAGTTGAGTATGATATTAGTTCTGGGCTTGTTATATATATGGCCTTTATTATGTTAAGGTATGTTTCCTCTATGCCCACTTTTTAGCAAGTTTTTTTTTTTTAATCATAAACGGATGGTGAATTTTGTTATATGCTTTCTCTGCATCTGTTTATGTGACCATATGATTTTTATCTTTAATTTTAATAATGTGGTATATCACACTGACTGATTTGTAGATGTGGAATAAATCCTATTTATCATGGTGTATGACCCTTTTAATAAGTATTTTTGAATTTATTTGCTAATATTTTGTTGTGGATTTTTTTCATCTTTGTTAATCAGACTTACCAGCCTATAATTTTCATTTCTCTTGGAGAAGTTTGGAAGATTTTTCTCCTCTTTAAATTTTTGGAACAATTTGAGAAGTATTCATATTATTCTTTGAATATTCACTAGAATTCACAGTAGAGGTTTCTGGTCCTGGACTTTTGTCCATTGGGAAATTTTTTATTACTAATTTAATCTTTACATGTAATAAATCTGTTGATATGTTCTATTTCATCATGATTGAATCTTTGGCGATTGTATGTTTCTAGGAATTTATTTGTTTCTTCCAGATTGTACAATATGTTGGTGCATAATTGTTCAGAGTTCAGTCTTTTATGATCCTTCGTAATTAGGTGTTATCAATTGTAACATTCCTTCTTTCATTTCGATTTTTTTAAAAGTCTATCTGTGTTTTTTCTTGGCCTTGGTAAGTCTAGCTAAAGACTTATCAATTTACTTTGTTTTTTGAAAAACCAACTCTTAGTTTTGTTGACCTTTTCTATTGTCTTTTTAGTCTCTATTTCATTTATTTCTGCTCTAGTCTAGTACTTACTTTTGACTTTGTTGTTTTTCCTTTTCAGAGTTGGCACACATCTAATGGACTGAGGAACTTCTTTTAAGAAACATGGGCTGTGGACACCATTTTGGCGCTTTGTGTCTGACTTGCTCTAGCTCACTGGTATCTCTCAGAAAAGAACTTATACACTTGTCTGGAGCCCCTAATTTTTGAGACTGCCACCTAGGGAACACAGCCAGATCCTCTGGCCAGCAAAGCTTACTCTTTAGGTCTCATAGGAGTGTATATATTTGCATTCTTTCAAAAACTGCTGCCTGAGGATCTGGCTTCTGAATACCTTGAATCTAGGTGCTGAAATACTTCCCTTAGGGATACTGACATGTCTTGGCATATTCTCAACTACCAGGGCTATTAAAAGTATAATAGGTTGCTTGGATGAGCACAAAGTTTTGAGAGACCAAAAAGAGCTAGGACGGGTTGAATAACAAGGTTCACTACCTGTATAAGGTCATTCCTTCAGACTGTGAGAGGTGATTCTTTCATCTACTGTATAGAAACCTACAAAGAGAGTTGAGTTAAATGAAGAAAGAAAGGATGGAGAGAGAACAGGATGGTGGGGGAGTAGATAGACGTGGAGTAGTTTCTCTCCATGGAAAACATCAGGAATACAACTTCAGACACAAAAGTGCTTGCAGAACACCAAATGAGAGCAAGCAGGAGAACCTGAGCACTAGAAAAGAACATATAGAACCACACAAAACTTGGCAGGATGAAGGAAGTAGTGGGAAAAGAGGAGTTAGGAGGACTAGGCCTGCCCTTGGCGGGTAGAGGAACTGAAGCAGTGGTCTGATCCCCACATCAAGAGAATTCTTAGGGACAGAGGAGAAACATTTGAGGTTGAGAGTGAAGCAGCTGATCTGCGACAGTCTAAATGGAATGAGAATCATACAAAAAAATCCCAGGTGAAGCAACAAAGAAGGACCAGCCAAAGAGGCCTTCTGATTGCCCGCTGTGAGGCTAGGAAGACTGTGATGGGGCCATAGCTCCTGCAGCTGAGGCAGTCAGTGTCCCTGAACTTGGCTCCACCAGGGTCCCCACAACCCAAGCAGCTGTGTGACCCCATCCTCAGTCCTCACTGGGGCAGAGCTGCCAAAGGCTGGAAAAAGCCCTTTTGTTGTTCAGTCAGTCAGTCATGTTCAGTTCTGCTACCTCATGGACTGCAGCACACCAGGCTTTTCTGTCCTTCACTATCTCCTTACTCAAACTCATGTCCATTGAGCTGGTGATGCCATCCAACCATCTCATCCTCTGTGTGAGGCAGAAGAATGATATCTGAGGCAGAGGAATGGATAAGTGAGCTGGAAGATAGACTGGTGGAAATAACTGCTGAAGAGCAGAATAAAGGAAAAATATTGAAAAGAACTGAAAACAGTCTCAGAGACCTCTGGGATAATATTAAATGCATCAAAATTTGAATTATAAGGGTCCCAGAAGAGAATAGAAAAAGAAAGGGTATGAGAAAATTTTTGAAGAGATTATAGCTGAAAATTTTCCCCAACATGGGAAAGGAAATAGTCAAGAAGCACAAAGAATCCTATACAGGAGAAGCCCAAGGAGAAACACCTCAAGATACATACTAACCAAACTAACAAAGATTAAACACAAAGAAGGAATATTAAAAGCAGCAAAGGAAAAGCAATAAGTAACATACAAAGGGGAAAAAATTCAAGGGAAACCCCATATGTTTAACAGCTAATCTTTCAACAGAAACTTCCAGACAAGAAAGGAATGGCAGGATATATTTAAAGCACTGAATGGGAAAAATCTACAACCAAGATTATTCTACTCAGCAAGGATCTCATTGAGACTGATAGAGAAATCAAAAGCTATTCAGACAACCAAAAGTTAAGAGAATTTAATACCACCAAACCAGCTTTACTACAAATGTTAAAAGGACTCATATTGTCAGGAAATACAAGAGAAGAAAAAGATCTACAAAAACAAACCCCAAATAATTAAGAAAATGGCAATAGGAACATATATGTCAATAAGTACTTTAAAAGTAAATGGATTAAATGCTCCAAAAGACACAGACTGGCTGAATGGATATGAAAACAAGACCCAAATATATTCTGTCTACAAGAAACCCACTTGAGAGCTAAAGACACACATATAGACTGAAAGTGAAAGAATGAAAAAACAATTCCATGGAAATGAAAATCAGAATTAAGCTAGAGTAGGAATTCTCATATCAAATAAAATAGACCTTAAAATAAAGAATATTACAAGAGATAAAGAACGACACTACATAATGATCAAGGGATCAGTCCAAGAGGAAGACATAACAATTGTAAATATTTACACACCCATAATAGCAGCACATCAATACATAAGATAAAATTAATGGATATAAAAAGAGAAATTGACAGTAACACAATAATAGTAGGGAATTTTAACACTCCACTTACACCAATGCACAGATCATCAAAACAGAAAATCTAGTAAGGAGACACAGTCTAAATGACACATTAGTGAATTTCATTGCTATCTTCAGGATTGCATCCAAATGCAGAAAAAACACCTTCTTCTCAAGTGCACATAGAATATTCTCCAGGATAGACCACATCTTGGGTTACAAATCAAGCCTCAGTTAATTTAAGAAAACTGAAATTGTATCAAGCATCTTTTCTGACCACAACACTATGATACTAGATATCAATTACAAGGAAAAAAAACCACAAACACAGGGAGATTAAACAATATGTTTCTAAATAATGAACAGGTTACTGAAGAAATCAAGAGACATTAAAAAAATCCCAGAAACATGACAAAGAAAACAGAACAATTCAAAACATATGGGATGTAGCAAAAGCAGTTCTAACAGAGACGTTTGTAGCAAAACAATCCTACCTCAAGAAACAAGAAAAACATCTAATAACAACCTAACTTTACACCTAAACAAGTGGAAAATGAAGAACAAAAAACTCCCAAAGATGGCAGATGGATAGAAATCATAAAAATCATAACAGAAATAAATGGGAAAAAATGAAAGAAAAAATAGTAGATATAATAAGACTAAAAGCTGGTTATTTGAGGAGACAAACAAAATTGACAAACCTTTATCCAGACTCATTAATTTTTTAAAAAAGGAGAAGATTCAAATCAACAAAATTAGAAATGATAAAGAGAGGTTACAACAACATAAAAATACAATGTAGAAACATAGAAATGTAGAAATACAAGGGATAATAATGAGACTATATAACCTCATGTATATATATACCCCACATATAATATGTATATAATATGACAAACCTAGATAGCATATTTAAGAGCAGAGACATTACTTTACCAACAAAAGTCCATCTAGTCAAGGCTATGGTTTTTCCAATGGTCATGTATGGATGTGAGAGTTGGACTGTGAAGAAGGCTGAGCACCAAAGAATTGATGCTTTTGAACTGTGGTGTTGGAGAAGACTCTTGAGAGTCCCTTGGACTGCAAGGAGATCCAACCAGTCCATTCTGAAGGAGATTGGCCCTGGGATTTCTTTGGAGGGATTGATGCTGAAGCTGAAACTCCAGTAACTTTGGCCACTTCATGCAAAGAGTTGACNGATGCTTTTGAACTGTGGTGTTGGAGAAGACTCTTGAGAGTCCCTTGGACTGCAAGGAGATCCAACCAGTCCATTCTGAAGGAGATTGGCCCTGGGATTTCTTTGGAGGGATTGATGCTGAAGCTGAAACTCCAGTAACTTTGGCCACTTCATGCAAAGAGTTGACTCATTGGAAAAGACCCTGATGCTGGGAGGGATTGGGGGGCAGGAGGAGAAGGGGATGACAGAGGATGAGATGGCTGGATGGCATCACTGACTCGATGGTCATGAGTCTGAGTGAACTCCAGGGGTTGGTGATGGACAGGGAGGCCTGGCGTGCTACAATTCATGGGGTCTCAAAGAATTGGACACGACTGAGCGACTGAACTGAACTGAATATATATTATATGCATGGTATATATTTATTATATATATATATACAGAATGTAGAATGTAGCAGTATATATATATATATATATAGAATGTAGAACATAGACTTTCTATTATATATTATAATATAATATATATTACATAATAAATATATATTATATATTATGTATTATATATATTGTCTTGCTACAAACGTCCCTCTTAGAATTGTTTTTGCTGCATCCCATAGGTTCTCAGTTGTTATGATTTCTTTGTCATTTTTCAAGGATATATTATATATTATAACATATAGTATATATTATATACAATAATATATATAATGCTATAATTTATAATTATATTATATTTTATATATTCTATACAGTAGGAAGATCCCCTGGAGAAGGAAATGGCAACCCACTCCAGTATTCTTGCTTGGAGAATCTCATGGACTGAGGAGCCTGGTGGGCTGCAGTCCATGGGATCACAAAGAGTCGGACACGACTGAGTGACTTTACTTACTTACTTATACAGTACTTATATATGTACATATTAGTCAGTTCCATTTCAAGAACATATTCATTAAGTGCAACAAATTTAGCTTAGGTACCCAACTAACACAATCAGCTATATAGTACTGTACTACAATAGGTTTATAACACTTTTCACACAAATAATACATTAAAAAACTAACAAAAATAAACATTTTAATTCTTTTTTTAAAATTTGTCCTTTTTTTGCATATGCCATGTTGTTTATTTATTTACTTATTTTTTTACTTTTTTTTTTTTACTTTACAATATTGTATTGGTTTTGCCATACATCAACATGAATCCACCACGGGTGTACACGTGTTCCCCATCCTAAACCCTCCCCACCTCCCTCCCCATACCATCCCTCTGTGTCATCCCAGTGAACCAGCCTCAAGCATCCTTTATCTGCATCATTATACAGTACTTATATATGTACATATTAGTCAGTTCCATTTCAAGAACATATTCATTAAGTGCACAAATTTAGCTTAGGTACCCAACTAACACAATCAGCTATATAGTACTGTACTACAATAGGTTTATAACACTTTTCACACAAATAATACATTAAAAAACTAACAAAAATAAACATTTTAATTCTTTTTTTAAAATTTGTCCTTTTTTTGCATATGCCATGTTGTTTATTTATTTACTTATTTTTTTACTTTTTTTTTTTTACTTTACAATATTGTATTGGTTTTGCCATACATCAACATGAATCCACCACGGGTGTACACGTGTTCCCCATCCTAAACCCTCCCCACCTCCCTCCCCATACCATCCCTCTGTGTCATCCCAGTGAACCAGCCTCAAGCATCCTTTATCTGCATCGAACCTGGACTCACAGTTCCTTTCAGTACCTTGAAAAAGCTACCGAGGGTTTTTTTTTTTTTTAGTATGTTATTATCTTTTTTTGTTTGTTTGTTTGTGTTTTTGTTTTTTGTTTTTTTTTAATTGATTTTTATTTTTTAGTTTTTTTGCTTTACAATACTGTATTCGTTTTGCTATACATTGACATGAATCAGCCACGAGTGTACATGAACTCCCAATCCCGACCCCCACCTCCCCCCTCCCGCCCCACACCTTCTCTCTGGATTATCCCCGTGCATCAGTCCCAAGCATCCTGCATCCTGCATTAAACCTAGGCTGGTGATTCGTTTCACTTATGATATCATACATGTTCTTTTGACAATTATATTCTGATGGGCTGCTCATGCCAAGCACTGCGCTAACGTCCAGGGATGCAAAAAAGAATAAATAGTCTGCTGTTCTCAAGAGTCTCCTCTACAGAGTAACCTTTGATCATAGGCCAAAGAAGGAGATAGAACATATTTTAAATTTCCTTTTCAAGCTTTATTTTTAATGTTGTAATGTATAGAAACACACAGGTCTTGCACTTTGTAGATGTCCTGGATCTTGAAAATAAAGATGCTGATTGTAAACAATCTCTGTAATAGCCATTCAGTGGCCATATGCAGAAAGTAAATTACTATTTTTAAGTTGTTGCTGAACTCCAGCTTAAAAATGCATATAAAGACATATATACATGCATACATTACAGAAACCAAGCACAAGGTTTTTATTTTATTTTTTTAATTAATTTTTATTTTTTAGTTTGTTTTGCTTTACAATACTATATTCGTTTTGCTATACTTTGATATGAATCAGCCACGAGTGTACATGAACTCCCAATCCCAACCCCCACCTCCCCCCTCCCGCCCCACACCTTCTCTCTGGATTATCCCCGTGCATCAGTCCCAAGCATCCTGCATCCTGCATAGAACCTAGACCAGCAATTTGTTGCGTACAGGTTTATCATTAAAGGTTTTTATTTTAAAATAATTTTAAAAAAGGAATAAAGCAAATGATGCATTCTGAAAAATATATTGACAACAGGTGGAAAAAAAAAACAAGAAAAACAAATTCAAAGTCTATCTAAATCATTTCCTATCTCCTCTAACTATATTACCTTCTCTCCCACATTCTAAATTTTCTCTTCTACTTAGTTTTTGAAAATGAAAAAATTTCAAACTACAAGCTTACAGTGTACTTACATTTAAGTCATCAAATATTGTTTCATGAAAGCTTTTAGATGTCTTGAAGTTTTTTGTCATAAACGTTTAAAGAATTTCCTCACCTCCTTTCCTTTCCCTCAAGAAAGAATGACAAACTTCAAAAGGTTCAAATTTCATCTGAAGTCAAAAAATCAAGGTTCATAAGTTCTCTCTCTGTGATTCCTTAGTGAAATCAATAAATGTTTGAACATTCACCTGTCACACTGGACAGGACATCTCCTTTATGGTCCTGAAAGGTGGTCTGCGATCTCCTGAAGGAGCTCAGACTGAGTGTCTCTGCTTTGCAGTGGTGGCCTGTGGTTCTCTCCTCTATGCCTACAGCCCTGGTGATTCCAGAAAGGACCAAGGAGGCTACATCCTGTGGACTCCATGCAGGATAACTGAAGAAGTCCCTACAGACTTCCTGTTTTTGGTCTCCCACAGAGCAGGACACCCAGGACTATGACAAGGCACACAAAGCACTTAACCAAAGGACTCATGCATCTCAGAAGAGCAAACTCATACAAAGTCAGGCTGAAGAGAAGTTATAGTTTTATTTAACTTAATATTTCCCTTGTAACACACCAAGACTCAGAAAGGGTATCCCAGGTAACTATTTCCTCTTTCCAATCCCCATCTCATCCCTCTTCTATCTTCAATTTCCTCTTTCCACCTAGCCTAGTTTTTTCAAGTCCTTTGATCAATCCCATCTCTCTATCCAGGGAAATCTTCACCTTATCACAAGAAGAAAAATTTCTGTTCCCATCCTTTACCTCAGTTCTTCCCTGAACCTTGAAGACATTCTGTCAGATCATCAGATGCAATGCATACTTCCCACTTTTTATTGATGATCTACATCCTTAAATGAAAGTGAAATGGGTCTTCAACCAGCAAGAGAACTTTATTTGGTTTCCTTACTAGCAAGTTCACCTATTGTTAGAGGTTGAGTTATTTGGACCATATTTGAAAATAGGGTCTTCACAGAAGTGATCCAGTTATCTTGAGGTCATGAGGTTGCCCTTAATGCAATTTGACTGGTGCCTTCATAAAAAGGGACATTTAGACACAAAGATGGAGAAGCCCTATAGAGTCAGCAAAAACAAGACTGGAAGCTGACTGTGGCTCAGATCACGAACTCCTTGCTGCCAAATTCAGACTTAAATTGAAGAAGGTAGGAAAAACCACTAGACCATTCAGGTATGACCTAAACCAAATCCCTTATTATTATACAGTGGAAGTGAGAAATAGACTTAAGGGCCTAGATCTGATAGACAGAGTGCCTGATGAACTATGGACGGAGGTTCATGACATTGTACAGGAGGCAGGGGTCAAGACCATCACCATGGAAAAGAAGTGCAAAGAGGCAAAATGGTTGCCTGAGGAGGCCTTACAAATAGCTATGAAAAGCAAAAGAGAAAAGGAAAGATATTCCCATTTGAATTCAGAGTTCCAAAGAACAGCAAGGAGAGATAAGAAAGCCTTCCTAGGCATCAATGAAAAGAAATAGAGGAAAACAACAGAATGGGAAAGACTAGATATCTCTTCAAGAAAATTAGAGATACCAAGGGAACATTTCATGTGAAGATGGGCTTGATAAAGGACAGAAATGGTATGGACCTAACAGAAGCAGAAGATATTAAGAAGAGGTGGCAAGAATACACAGAAGAACTGTACAAAAAAGATCTTCAAGACCAAGATAATCATGATGGTGTGATCACTCATCTAGAGCCAGATATCCTGGACTGTGAAGTCAAGTGGGCCTTAGGAATCATAACTACGAACAAAGCCAGTGGAGGTGATGGAATTCCAGTTGAGCTATTTCAAATCTTGAAAGATGATGCTGTGAAAGTGCTGAACTCAATATGCCAGCAAATGTGGAAAACTCAGCAGTAGCTACAGGACTAGAAAAGGTCAGTTTTCATTCCAATCCCAAAGAAAGGCAATGCTAAGGAATGCTCAAACTACCACACAATTGCACTCATCTCATACACTAGAAAGGAATATTCAAAATTCTCCAAGCCAGGCTTCAGCAATATATGAACTGTGAACTTTCAGATGTTCAAGCTGGTTTTAGAAAAGGCAGAGGAACCAGAGGTCAAATTGTTGGCAAAGTAATGTCTCTGCTTTTTAATATGCTGTCTAAGTTGGTCATAGGTTTTCTTCCAAGGAGCAAGTCTTTTAATATAATGGCTGCAGTCACCATTAGCAGTGATTTTGGAGTGCAAGAAAATAAATCTCTCACTGTTTCCATTCTTTCCCCAACTATTTGCCATGAAGTGGTGGGACCAGATAGATGCCATGATCTTAGTTTTCTGAATGTTGAGCTTTAAGCCAACTTTTTCACTCTCCTCTTTCACTTTCATCAAGAGACTCTTCAGATCTTCTTCTCTTTCTGCCATAAGGGTGGTGTCATCTGCATATCTGAGGTTATTGATATTTCTCCTGGAAATCTTGATTCCAGCTTGTGCTTCCTCCAACCTGGCATTTCACATGATGTACTCTGCATTTAAGTAAATAAGCAGGGTGACAATATGAAGCTTCGACGTACTCCTTTCCCAATTTGGAACCAGTCTGTTGTTCCATGTCCAGTTCTAACTGTTGCTTCTTGACCTGCTTACAAATTTCTCAGGAGGCAGGTCAGGTGGTTTGGTATTCCCATCTCTTTAAGAATTTTCCATAGTTTGTTGGATCCACACAGGCAAAGCCTTTGGCATAGTCAATAAAGCAGAAGTAGATGTTTTTCTGGAACTCATTGCTTTTTTGATGATCTAGCATATGTTGGCAATTTGATCTCTGGTTCCACTGCATTTCCTAAATCCAGTTTGAATATCTGGAAGTTCACAGTTCACATACTGCTGATTCCTGGCTTGGAGAATTTTAAACATTACTTTGTTAGCATGTGAGATGAGTGCAATTGTGCAGTAGTTTGAATATTCTTTGGCATTGCCTTTCTTTGGGATTGGAATGAAAATTGACCTTTTCCATTCCTGTGACCACTGCTGAGTATTCTAGATTTGCTGGCATATTGAGTTCAGCACTTTCACAGCATCATCTTTTAGGATTTGAAATAACTCAACTGGAATTCTATCACCTCACTAGCTTGGTTTGTAGTGATGCTTCCTAAGGCCCACTTGACTTCGAATTCCAAGATCTTTGTCTCTAGGACAGTAATCACACCATCGTGGTTATCTGGGTCCTGAGGATCTTTTTTGTATAGTTCTTCTGTGTATCCTTGCCATCTCTTAATATCTTTTACTTCTGTTAGATCCTTTATTATGGACCATTATAAAGGACTGTTTCTGTCCTTTATTATGTTCATCTTTGCATGAAATGTTCCCTTGGTATCTCTAATTTTCTTGAAGAGATCTCTAGCCTTTCCCATTCTATTATTTTCCTCTATTTCTTTGCATTGATCACTTAGAAAGGCTTTTTTTTTTTTAATCTCTCCTTGCTATTTTTTGGAACTCTGCATTCAGATGGGTGTATCTTTCCTTTTCTCCTTTGCCTTTAGCTTCTCTTCTTTTCTCAGCTATTGTAAGGCTTCCTCAGGCAATCATTTTGCTTTTTTGTGTTTCTTTTTCTTGGGGATGGTCTTGATCACTGCCTGCTGTACAGTGTCACAAACCTTCATCCATAGTTCTTCAGGTACTCTGTCAGACCTAATCCCTTGAATCTATTTGTCACTTCCACTATATAATCATAAGGGATTTGATTTAGGTCATATCTGAATGGTCTAATGGTTTTCCCTACTTTCTTCAATTTAAGTCTGAATTTAGCAATAAGGAGTTCATGATCTGAGCCACAGTCAGCTCCCAGTCTTGTTTATGCTGGCTGTATAGAGCTTCTCCATCTTTGGCTGCAAAGAATATAATCAGTCTGATTTCAGTATTGACCATCTGGTGATGTCCATGTGTAGAGTCTTCTCTTGCGTTGTTGGAAGAGGGTGTTTGCTATGACCAGTGTGTTCTCTTTGCAAAATTCTGTTAGCCTTTGACCTGCTTCATTTTGTACTCCAAGGCCAAATTTGCCTGTTACTCCAGGTATCTCTTGACTTCCTACTTTTGCATTCCAGTATCCTACAATGAAAAGGACATCTTTTTTTGGGTATTAGTTCTAAAAGGTCTTGAACTTGAACTTTCTGTACTTGAACTTAAGTACAAATTTTTGTACTTAAGCTCCCCATAATTTGGAATACTGGTCAGGTTAGGAAACCACTGCTAAAAAGTCACTCTAGAAATATGAATTAATCACATTATATTTCTGTTGTGAACAAATCCATTATTTCTAGCACTTTTTAGCCACTCTACACCCATAATGACCATTCAAGTTTCAGATGATAATCAATGAATTAAATAAGGAGTAGAACACTTCTGTGATTGGAGGGGATATCACCCCCAGTGAACAACCCACGTTGGTGTTTTTCTCTGGCTGGGCTCAGCAGTTGTGTCTACAGTGTGAGTAACCAAGGCAGGAATCCCAGTGGCCAGTGCAGGGGCATTTCCCAAAGTGTTAGTCACTCAGTTGTGTCCACCTCTTTGCGACTTCATGGACTGTACCCACCAACATACTCTGTCCATGGAATTCTCCAGGCAAGAATACTGGAGCGAGTAGCCATTTTCTTTTCCAGAGAATCTTTCTTCCCAGGGATCAAACCCAGGTATCCTGTATTGAAGACCAATTCTTTACCATCTGGGCCACCAGGGAAGCCCAGTTCCCAAAGATTCATTATTAATCACCATGATGAAGAGAGAGAGAGCTGGTAATTAAGAGAGAAATGGCAGCCACATGCATTCTGGTGGCTTAATAAGCAGCACCTTGACTTATATTGGAACATATTTCCTGAGATCTTCTGGTCTCAAATTTCCCCACTGTCATCCTAGCCAGCTGCTGAAATGCCTCCAGTTATGGATGTACCTGGGCTGGTGCAGGCCTGCCATACGGCTTAGTTTCCCCAGAGCTACTGCTAGTACATTTCCCCTGGGCCATCTCTTAGGATGATTGACAGGACACATAGTTTCCTCACTCTGGCCCCAAATCAGACTCATAGGGGTAGCCCAGGGCAAAATTTGAAAGCAGTTACTTGCCCTGTGAGGCTACAATCATCCTGTAGTCAATATAAACGTAGATGACTCACCAGTAGATGAATGTACGGATACCCAGCGACCAGTTTATGGCTTAGGAGCTATTATGAATTCAGCTGATGTTTGGATCAACTAAAGCAACCACAATCATGACTTCAGAGTACTGGGAGAGCAACCTCTGTACTGAATAAGGCCTGAAATGGAAACAATGATATGTACAGAAACATTACAGGAGAGACAATGTTCTTGATCATTCCATTGAACTGGTTGAAGTAGTGCTGCATTACTGAGAAGAGACTTGGGTTCTTTATCTAGCTCTGCCAGGGAAGCAAAAGTACCTCCTACAACAAGGCAGTTACCTCTGTGAAATGGTTGAAGTAATCACAGAGGAATTTCAGTTTGAGTGTATTATGCTTTTACAAAAACAAACAGATTCTCCTCATGGACTGTTTTTAAAAGATACAAGCTAAAGACTGAAGACAAAGTATGCTGAAATTCTGTACAGCTCTAGAGGCAACTTCTACGTTTTTTTGATGACTTCCAAGAATATGAATGAAAGCTTTCAAAAATTTGTGTTGGAAAAAAAAAATCATCCTCCCAGAAAGAAATTTCCTTTCAGAAAGTATAGGCTGAATTCTCATGAATCTTTTATGCTTAAAATTAGCCAAATCAGTCAGTTCAGTAATCAGACTTGCCCAGTTCTTGCAACCCCATGGATTGCATCACTGTTTCCCTATCACCAACTCCTGGAGCTTGCTCAAACTCATGTCCACTGAGTCAGCAATGCCATCCAACCATCTCATCCTCTGTCATCCCCTTCTCCTCCTGCCTTCAATCTTTCCCAGAATCAGGGTCTTTTCTAATGAGTCAGTTATTCATATCAGGCAGCCAAAGTACTGGAGTTTCAGCTCCAGCATCAGTCCTTCTAATGAATATTCAGGACTGAATTCCTTTAGAACTGACTGGATCAAGTCAACCCTTCTGAGTTTCCTTGGAGTTCCAGTGGCTCTCAAGAGTATTCTCCAATGCCACAAATAAAAAGCATGTTATTCAAGAGTCAACTTTCTTTATATTTCAACTCTCACATCCACATGTGACCACTGGAAAAACCAGAACTTTGGATGGACTTTTGTTGGCAAAGTAATGTCTCTGCTTTTTAATATGCTGTCTAGGTTGGTCATAGCTTCTCTTCCAAAGAGCAAGTGTCTTTTAATTTCATGGCTGTAAATAGTTTGAGGTGATTGTGGAGCCCCCCAAAAATAAAGTCTGACACTCTTTCCACTGTTTCTCCATATATTTGCCATGAAGTGATAAGACCAGATGCCATGATCTTAGTTTTTTCAATGTTGAGTTTTGAGCCAACTTTTTCACTCTCTCCTTTCAGTTTCATCAAGAGGATTATTAGTTCCTCTTCACTTTCTGCCATAAAGGTGGTATCATCTGCATATCCGAGGTTATTGACATTTCTCTGGGCAATCTTGATTCCAGCTTGTGCTTCATCCAGCCCAGAATTTGGGGGATATACTCTGCATATAAGTTAAATAAGCAAGGTGACAATATACAGCCTTGATGTACTCCTTTCCTGATTTGGAGCCAGTCTGTTGTTCCATGTCCAGGTCTAACTCTTATTTCTTGACCTACATAAAGATTTCTCAGGAAGCAGGTCAGGTGGACTGATATTCCCATCTCCTTAAGAATTTTCCAATTCTTAAAGGCGTTGGTGTAATCAATAAAGTGGAAGTAGATGTTTTTCTGGAATTTTCTTACTTTTTCTAAGATCCAGAAGATGTTGGCATTTTGATCTTTGGTTCCTCTGCTTTTTCTAAGTCCAGCTTGAACATCTATAAATTCACAGTTCATGTACTGCTGAAGCCTGCCTTCAAGAATTTTGAGCATTACTTAGCTAGTATGTGAGATGAGTGTAATTGTGTGGTAGTTTGAACATTCTTTGGCATTCCCCTTCTTTGGGATTAGAATGAAAACTGACCTTTTCCAATCTTATGGCCATGGCTGAGTTTTCCAGATTTGCTGGCATATTGAGTGCAGCACGTTCACAGCATCATCTTTTAGGATTTGAAGCAGCTCAACTGGAATCCCATCACCTCCAGTAACTTTATTCATTGTGATGTTTCCTAAGGCCAACTTGACTTCCATTCAAGGATGTCTGGCTCTAGATGAGTAATCACGTCATCGTGGTTATCTGAGTCATGAAGATCTTTTTTGTATAGTTCTTCTGTGCATTCTTGCCACCTCTTCTTAATATCTTCTGCTTCTCATAGGTTCATACCATTTCTGTCCTTTATTGAGCCCATCTATGCATGAAATGTTCTCTTGGTTTCTCTAATTTTCCTGAAGAGATCTCTAGTCTTTCTCATTCTATTTTTTCCCTCTATTTCTGTGCATTGATTCCTGAGGAAGGCTTTCTTATCTATCCTTGCTACTCTTTGGAACTCTGCATTCAAATGAGTATAACTTTTTTTCTCCCCTTTGCCTTTCACTTCTCTTCTATGTTTTTTTTTAGTAAGTGTTTTTATTGAAGATAATTGCTTTACCAAATTTTGTTGTTCTCTGTCAAATCTTTTGAAACTCCCTCTCATTTTCCACCACATCTCACCCCTCTAGATTGATACAGAGCCCCTGTTTGTGTGTCCTGAGCCATACAGTAAATTCCCATTGGCTATCTATTTTACATATGGTAATGTAAGTTTACATGTTACTCTTTCCATACATCTCACCCTCTCCTCCCCTCTTCCCATGTCCACAACTCTATTCTCTATGTCTGTTTCTCCATTGCTGCCCTGCAAATAAATTCTTCAGTACTATTTTTCTAGATTCCATATAAATGCATTAGAAGAGAATATTTATCTTTCTCTTTCTGACTCACTTCGCTCTGTATAGTAGGTTTATCTACTTCAAGAGAACTGACTCGGATGCACTCCTTTTTATGGCTGAGTAATATTCCATTGTGTATATGTACCACAACTTCTTTATTCATTCACCTTTTGATGGACATCTAAGTTACTCCCATGTTCTGGCTATTGTAAATAGTGCTGAAATGAACAATGGGATATATGTGTATTTTTCAATATTTGTTTCCTCAGGGTATATGCCTAGGAGTGAGATTGTTGGGTCATATGGTGGTTTTATTCCTAGTTTTGTTTTGTTTTGTTTTTTAAGGAATCTCCATACCATCTTCCATAGTGGCTGTATCAACTTACATTCCCACCAACAGTGCAAGGGTATCCCCTTTTCTCCACACCCTTTCCAGCACTTATTGTTTGTAGATATTTTGATGATGGACATTCTGACCAACATGAGGTGATATCTCATTGTAGTTTTGATTTGCTTTTCTCTAATAGTGAATGATGTTGAGCATCTTTTCATGTGTTTGTCAGCCATCTGTATGTCTTCTTTGGAGAAATGTCTGTTTAGGTCTTCTTCTCACTTTTTGATTGGGTTGTTTTTCTGGCATTGAGCTGTGTGAGCTGATTGTATATTTTGGAAATTAATCCTTTGTCAGTTGTTTCATTTGTTGTTATCTTCTCTGATTCTGAAGGTTGTCTTTCACTTTGTTTATAGTTTCCTTTGCTGTGAAAAAGCTTTTAAGTTTAATCAGGTCCCACTTGTTTACTTTTGTTATTATTTCCATTACTGTAGGAGGTAGGTCATAGAAGATCTTGCTTTGACTTATGTCATCGAGTATTCTGCCTATGTTTTCCTCTAAGAATTTTATAGTTTATGGTCATGGTCTTATATTTAGGTTTTTAATCCATTTTATCTTTGTGTATGGTATTAGAAAGTGCTCTAATTTATTGTTTTTCATGTAGCTGTTCAGTTTTCCCAGCACCATTTATTGAAGTGACTGTCTTTGCCCCATTGTATATCCTTGCCTCCTTTGTCAAAAATAAGGTACTCATAAGTGCATGGGTTTATTTCTGGGCTTTCTATCTTGTTCCATTGGTATATATCTCTGTTTTTGTGCCAGTACCACACTGTTTTGATGAAGTGGCTTTGTAGTATAATCTGAAGTCAGGAAGGTTGATTTCTCCAGCTCCATTCTTCTTTCTCAAGATTGCATTGGCTATTCGAGGTTTTTTTATGTTTCCATATGAGTTGTGAATTTTTTTTTCTAGTTCTGTGAAAAATGACATTGATAATTTGATATGGACCACACTGAATCTGTGGACTGCATTTGGTAGTATAGTCATTTTCACAATTTTTTTTTCTTGCTACCCAGGAACATGGAATATCTCTCCATCTGTTTATGTCATCTTTGATTTCTTTCATCAGTGTCTTATAATTTTCTGTGTACAGTTCTTTTGTCTCCTTAGGAAAGTTTATTCCTAGATATTTTATTCTTTATGTTTCAATGATGAATGGGATTGATTCTTTAATTTCTCTTTCTGCTTTTTCATTGTTAGTATATACAAATGCAAGTGATTTCTGTGTATTGATTTTGTATCCTGTGACTTTGTTAAATTCACTGATTAGCTCTAGCAATGTTCTGATACTATCTTTAGGGTTTTCTATGTACAGTATCATGTCATCTGCAAACAGTGAGAGATTTACTTCTTCTTTTCCAGTCAGATTCCTTTTATTTATGTTTCTTCTCTGACTGCTGTAGCTAGGACTTCCAGAACTAAGTTGAATAATTGTGGTGAAAGTGGACACCCTTGTCTTATTCCTGATCTTAGGGGGGATGCTTTCAGTTTTTCACCATTGAGAACAATGTTTGCTTTAGGTTTATCATAAATGGCCATTACTACATATAAAGGCCATGTATGGTAGGTTCCTTCTATGCCCATTTTTTGAAGAGCTTTAATCACAAATGGGTGCTGAACTTTGTCAAAAGCTTTTTCTGCATCTATTGAGATGACTATATGGTTATTATTTTTCAACTTGTTAATATGGTATATCATATTAATTGATTTTCATATATTGAAGAATCCTTGTGTTCCTGGAATAAACCCAATTTGATCATGGTGTGTGAGCTTTTTGATGTGTTGCTGAATTCTGTTTGCTAAAATTTGGTTGAGGATTTTTGCATGTATGTTCATCAGTGATATTGGCCTGCAGTTTTCTTTTTGTGTATTGTCTTTGTCTGGTTTTGGTATCAGGGTGATGTTGGTTTAGTAGAATGAGTTTGGAAGTGTTCCTTCCTATGCAATTTTTTGAAACAGTTTTAGAAGGATAGGGATTAGATCTCCTCTAAGTGTTTGATAGAATTCTCCTGTGAAGCCATCTGGCTTTTATTTTTTGGGAGAATTTTGATCACAGCATCAATTTCAGTGCTTGTAATTGGGTTGTTCATAATTTCTATTTCTTCCTGCTTCAGACTTGGAAGATAGAACTTTTCTAAGAATCTGTCCATTTATTCCAGGTTGTCCATTTTGTTGCCATATAATTGTTCATAATAGTCTCTTATAATCCTTTGTATTTCTGCATTGTCTGTTGTAACCTCTTCTTTTTCATTTCTAATTTTATTGATTTGATTCTTCTCTCTCTTTTCCTTGATGAGTCTGGCTAAAGGCTTGTCAACTTTGTTTATCTTCTCAAAGAAACATCTTTCAGTTTTATTAAGCTTTACTATTGTTTCTATAATTTCTTTTCATTTATCTCTGCTCAGATCTTTATGATTTCTTTCCACCTATTAATTTTGGGGTATTTTTGTTCTTCTTTTTCCAGTTGTTTTAGGTGTAAAGTTAGGTTGTCTAGTCGATGTGTTTCTTGAGATGGGATTGTACTGCTATAAACTACCCTCTTAGTACTACTTGTGCTGCATTCCATAAGTTTTGAGTTTTCGTGTTTTCATTGTCATTTGCTTCTAGAAATTCTTTTATTTCCCTTTCATTTCTTCAGTAACCAATTGGTTATTTAGGAACATGTTGTTTAATCTCCATGTGTTTGCATTTCTTACAGGTTTTTTCTTGTAGGTGATATTTAGTCTCATATCATTGTGTTCAGAGAAGATGCTTGATATGATTTCAACTTTCCCAAATTTATTGAGGTTTGATTTGTGACCCAAGATGTGGTCTACCCTGGAGAATGTTCCATGTGCATTTAAGAAGGTGTGTTCTTCTGCATTTGGATGGAAAGTCCTGAAGATATCAATAAGATCCATCTCATCTAATGTATTATTTAAGACTTGTGTTTCATTATTAATTTTCTGTTTTGATGATGTCTCCATGGATGTGAGTGGGGTGTTAAAGTCTCCTCTTATTATTGCATTACTGTCAATTTCTCCTTTTATGTCTGTTAGTGTTTGTCTTATGTATTGAGGTGCCCCTATGTTGGGTGCATATTTACAATTGTTATGTCTTCTTGGACTGATCCCTTGTTTATTATGTAGTATCCTTCCTTATCTCTTGTAGTCTTCTTTAAGGTCTACTTTGTCTACTTTGGTATGAGGCTTGCTACTCCAGCTTTCTTTTGCTTCCCCTTTCCATGGAATATATTTTTCCATCCTCTCACTTTCAGTCTATATGTGTCTTCAGGTCTGAAGTGAGTTTCTTGTAGACAGCATATATATGGGTCTTGTTTTTGTATCCATTCAGTCAGTTTGTGTCTTTTGGTTAGAGTATTTAATCCATTTACATTTAAAGTACTTATTGATTTTATATATATA
Source organism: Aepyceros melampus (assembly GCA_006408695.1). Lineage (NCBI taxonomy): Eukaryota > Metazoa > Chordata > Mammalia > Artiodactyla > Bovidae > Aepyceros > Aepyceros melampus. The sequence continues at coordinate 270,170 of SJXQ01011102.1, read as the reverse complement.
TATAGTTGATTTCTCCTTTAATGACTGTTAGTATTTGCTTTATATATTGGGATGCTCTGTATTGTGTAAGTATTTATTTACAATTGTTATAGCTTCTTCTTGGAATGATCCCCTGATCATTATGTAGTGTCCTTCTTTGTCTCTTTTATTTTGTCTATTTGAAGTCTCTTTTGTCTGAGAAAAATATTTTGTCTGAGAAAATATTGCTATTCCAGCTATCATTTAATTTACATTTGCACAGAGTACCTTTTTCCATCCCCTCACTTTCAGTCTGTATGTGTCCATAGATGTGAAGTGGGTCTCTTGTAGATAGCATGTATATGGATCTTGTTTTTATATCCATTCACCTCTATTTCTTTTGGTTAGAATACTAAACGCATTTAATGTTTAAGGTAATTACCAATATATATGTTCCTGTTTCCATTTTCTTAATTGTTTGGGGTTGATTTTGTAGATTTTTTTCTTCTCTTGTATTTCTTGAGTACATAAATCTCTAACATTTGTTGTAAATCTGGTTTGGTGGTGCTGAGTTCTCTTAACTTTTGCTTGTCTGAAAAGCTTTTGATTTCTGCATCAAATTTGATATTCTTGTTGGGTACTGAAATCTTGGTTGTGGATTTCTCCCTTTCAATACTTTAAATATATTCTGTCATTCCCTTTTGGCCTGCGGAATTTCTGCTGAATATTCAGCTGTTTAGCATATGGGGTTTCCCTTGTATGTTACTTTGTTGCTTCTCCCTTGCTGCTTTTAATATTCTTTCTTTGTGTTTAATCTTTGTCAGTATGATTAGTATGTGTCTAAGCATGTTTCTCCTTGGGTTTACCTGTATGGGACTTTTTGTGCCTCTTGGATTTGATTGACTATTTCCTTTCCCATGTTGGGGAAATTTTCAACTATAATCTCTTTGAAAATTTTCTCATACCCTTTGTTTTTCTCTTCTTCTTCTGGGACCCTTATAATTCGAGTGTTGGTATGTTTGATATTGTCCCAAAGGTCTCTGAAACTATCCTCAGTTCTTTTCATTCTTTTTATTTTATTCTGCTCTTCAAAAGTTATTTCCACCATTTTATCTTCTAGTTCACTGATTCATCCTTCTACTTCAGATATTCTGCTATTGATTCCTTCTATAGTATTTTTAATTTCAGTAATTGTGTTGTCTCTATATTTATTCTTTAATTCTTGTAGGTCTTTGTTAATTGATTTTTGCATTTTCTCTATTTTGTTTTCAATGTTTCTTATCATCCTTACTGTCATTATTCTGAATTCTTTTTCAGGTAGTTTCCCTATTTCCCCTTCATTTATCTGGACTTATGTGTTTCTTCTTTGTTCCTTCACTTGTGTCATATTTCTCTGCCTTTCCATTATTATCTTTTTAAACTTATTGTATTTGATGTCTCCTTTTCCCAGGCTTCAAGGTTGAATTCCTTCTTCCTTTTGATTTGTGCCCTCCAAATGTTAGTCCAGTGGTTTATGTAAGCTTTATAAAGGGTGATATTTGTGCTGAGTTTCTGTTTGTTTATTTGTTTTTCCTCTGATGGGCAAGGATGAGTGAGGTGGTAATCCTGTCTGCTGATGATTGGGTTTGTATTTTTGTTTTGTTACATTCTGTTCTTTTTGAGATTGCAACCAACTACTGCATCTTGGACTCTTTTGTTCACTCCGAGGGCTACTCCATTTCTTCTAAGGGATTCCTGACCACAGTAGTAGATACAATCGTTATCTGAGTTAAATTCACCCATTCCAGTCCATTTTAGCTCACTGATTCCTAAAATGTCAATGTTTACTCTTGCCATCTCCTTTTTGACCACTTCCAATTTGCCTTGATTCATGGACCTAACATTCCAATTCCTATGCAGTATCGCTCTTACAGCATCAGACTTTACTTCCATTACCAGTCACATCCACAACTGGGTATTGTTTTTGCTTTGGCTCCTTCTCTTCATTCTTTCTGGTGTTATTTCTCCACTTATCTCCAGTAGTACATTGGGCACCTACTGACCAGAACAGTTCATCTTTCAGTGTCCTGTCTTTTTGCCTTTTCACATTGTTTGTGGGGTTCTCAAGGCAAGAATACTGAAGTGGTTTCCCATTCCCTTCTCCAGTGGACCATGTTTTGTCAGAACTCTCTACCATGACCCATCTGTCTTGGGTGGCCCTACACAGCATAGTTCATAGTTTTGTTGAGCAAGACAAGGCTGTGGTTCATGTGATTAGTTTGATTAATTTTCTGTGACTCTGGTTTTCATTCTGTCTGCCCTCTGATGGATAAGGATAAGAGGCTTATGGAAACTTGCTGATGTAGAAATTGACTGTCTTGGGAAAGTGGGTCTTGTTCTGATGGGCAGGGCCATGCTCAGTAAATCTTTAATCTAATTTCCTACTGATGGGTGGGGCTATGTTCCCTCCCTGTGTGTGACCTGAGGCCAAACTATGGTGAAGGTAATGATAATAATGATGCCTTCCTTCTAAAGGTCCCCTGCATGCCCTGATGCACTCAGTGCCCCTGACCCTGTAGCAGGCCACTGCCAATCCACACCTCCACCAGGAGTCTGGACACTCAGAGGCAAGTCTGGGTCAGTCTCTTTTGGGGTCAATGCTGCTTTCTCCTGGGTCTTGGTGTGCACAAGATTTTGTTTGTGCCCTCCAAGAATCTGTTTCCCCAGTTCTGTGTAAGTCTTGTAGTGAAATCCCACTGGGCTCCAAAGTCAAATTCCCTAGGGGTTCTTGGTCCCTTTTCCAGATAGCCAGGTTGGGAAATCTGCTGTGGGTCCCAGAACTTTCTTAACAGTGTGAGAATTTATTTGGTATGATTGTTCTACAGTTTGTGGGTCATCTGCTCATCAACTCTATGGTGGGGTTAATGGCACCCACACCCTGGACTGCTGCATCCAGAGGCCTTGCCCCTGAAGCAGGCCACTGGTGACCCCTACCTCTGCAGGAGACACTCAAACACTCAAAGGCATGTCTGACTCAGTCTCTGTGGGGTCTCCTGGTATGAGCAAGGTTTTGTTTGAGCCCTCTGAGCATCTCTGGTATGTATAGGGTTTGATTCTAAATGTGATTTCAACTCTTCTACCATCTTGCTGGGGCTTCTCCTTTGCCCTCAGACATGGGGTATCTTTTTTTGGTGGGATCCAACATTCTCCTGTCAATGGTTGTTCAGCAGCAAGTTGGAATTTTGGAGTTTTCACAGGAGAAGATGAGCACATGTCCTTCTACTCTGCCATTTTGATTTGATTTAAATCTCTGACATAAATCTCTTGCATAATCTCTCTGACTTAAATTGTAGCAAATATTTTCTGATCCATCTCCTAAAATAATGAAAAGAAAAATAAACAAATGGGATCTGCTACTGCTAAGTCACTCAAAAGCTTTTTCACAGCAAAGGAAACAGTAAACAAAATGAAAAGACAACCCACAGATAGAGAGTAAATATCTGCAAATGATGCAACTGATAAGGGATTATTGTCCAAAATTTACAAACAGCTCATGATGCTTAATAGCATCAAAACAAACAACCCCCTCAAAAAATGGGCAGAAGACCCATATAGACATTTCTCAAAGAAGACATACAGATGGCCAATAGGCATATGGAAAGATGTTCAACACTGCTAATTATTAGAGAAATGCAAATAAAAACTACAGTGAGATACCATCTCACACCAGCCAGAATGGCTATTATCAAAATATCCACAAAGAATACATGCTGGAGAGGGTGTGAAGAGAAGGGACCCCCCTCCACTGTTGGTGGGAATGTAAATTGGTACAGACACTATGAAGAGAAGTATGGAGGTTCCTAAAAAAACTAAAAGTAGAGCTCCCATATAATCCTGCAATCACACTCTTGGGCATGTATCTGGGGGGGAATAAACATGGTCTGAAAGGATAATGCACTCCAATGTTGATTTCAGTGCTGTTTATGGTAACCAAGTCATGGAAGCAACTTAAATGTCCATCAGCAGAGGAATGGATAAAGAAGATGTGTTTTATATATATATATATATATATATATATATATATATATGATGGAATATTACTCAGCCATTAGAAAGGATGAAATAATGCCTATTGCAGTGACAAGGATGAACTTAGACAGTGTCATAGTGAGTTAATTAAGTCAGACAGAGAAGAAGAAATACTGTATGACATCCCTTAAGTGTGGAATCTAAAAAGAAATTATATAAATGAATTCACATATAAAATAGAAATAGACTCACAGATTTCTAGAATAAGTTTATGGTGGCTTGGGGAAGGATGGAGGGAAGGGATAGTTAGACAGTTTGGGATAGACATGTACACACTGATGTATTTTAAATGGATAACCAATAAGAACCTACATAATAACACATGGAACTGTACTCAATATTATGTGGTGGCTTGGATTGGAGGGGAGTTCGGAGGAGAATGGATACAAGTATATGTATGGCTGAGTCCCTTTGCTGTCCGTGTGAAACTATCACAACATTGTTTGTCAATAAGCTATAACCCAATTTTTAAAAAATGCTAAAAATATTTTAAATGGTAAATGCTGCTGAGAAGTAAGATGCAGATTTTCAAATGTCCAAATGAATTTACAACGGTTCAGTTCAGTTCAGTCAACTCAGTCATGTCCAACCATTTGTGACCGCATGGACTGCAGCACACCAGGCCTCCCTGTCCATCACCAACTCCCGGAGTTTACTCAAACTCATGTTTACTAAGTCAGTGATGCCATCCAACATCTCATTCTCTGTTGTCCCCTTCTTCTCCTGCCTTCAATCTTTCCCAACATCAAGGTCTTTTCAAATGAGTCAGTTCTTCGCATCAAGTGGCCAAAGTATTGGAGTTTCAGCTTCAGCATCAGTCCTTCCAATGAATTGATATCCTTTAAGATGGACTGGTTGAATCTCCTTGTTGTCCAAGGGACTGTCAGAGTCTTCTTCAACACCATAGTTCAAAAGCAACACTTCAAGAAAATTAGAGATACCAAGGGAACATTTCATGAAAAAACGGGCTCGATAAAGGACAGAAATGGTATGGACCTAAGAGAAGCAGAAGATATTAAGAAGAGGTGGCAAGAATACACAAGAATTATACAAAAAAGATCTTCATGACCCAGATGATCACAATGGTGTGATCACTCACCTAGAGCCAGACATCCTGGAGTGTGAAGTCAAATGGGCCTTAGGAAGTATCATTATGAACAAAGCTAGTGCAGGTGATTCAAATCCTAAAAGCTGATGCTGTGAAAGTACTGCACTCGATATACCAGAAAATCTGGAATACTCAGCAGTGGCCACAGGATTGGAAAAGGTCAGTTTTTATTCCAATCGCAAAGAAAAGTAATGCCAAAGAATTTTCAAACTACTGCACAATCACACTCATCTCACATGCTAACGAAGTAATGCTCAAAATTCTCCAAGCCAGGCTTCAACAGTGCATGAACTGCCAAATGTTCAAGCTGGATTTACAAAAGGCAGAGGAACCAGAGATCAAGTTGCCAACATCTGCTGGATCATCTGGATCATCAAAAAAGCAAGAGAGTTCCAGAAAAAAAAAAAAAAAAACATTCATTTCTGCTTTATTGACTATGCCAAGGTCTTTGTGTGGATCACAACAAAGTGTGGACAATTTTTCAAGAGAGGGAATAACAGACCACCTGACCTGCCTCTTCAGATATCTGTATGTAGGTTAGGAAGCAATAGTTAGAACTGGACATGGAACAACAGACTGGTTACAAATCAGGAAAGAAGTATGTCAAGGCTGCACATTGTCACCCTGCTTATTTAACTTATATGCAGAGTACATCATGAGAAACACTCAGCTGGAAGAAGCACAAGCTGGAGTCAAGATTGCTGGGAGAAATATCAATAACCTCGGATATTCAGATGACACCACCCTAATGTCAGAAAGCAAAGAACAACTAAAGAGCCTCTTGATGAAAGTGAAAGAGAGAGTGAAAAAGTTGGCTTAAAGCTCAACATTCAGAAACTAAGATCATGGCATCTAGTCCCATCATTTCCTGGGAAGTACATGAGGAAACAATGGAATTTATAGCATGATGTGTTTAGTAACCATACAAAAGCCTTCCCTAACATTCTAATGAAATTAAACTTATCTTCATTTTGTCCCTTATTTGATCTCTTATCACAATGTAATACAAATATCTTTAGATACCCATATTTCTCCCACTGAACCAGAAGCTACTTATTGGTAAGGAATAGTTCATACTAATACTGTTACCATTTTTATTTTAGGACTTAGAGCTTGATACACAGTAAAGGCTCAAGTGATGTTTGTTAAAGAGATAGATAACTCTGAACCTCTCTATTTTCTTACCTGCCCCCCCAATCCACTATTTCCAACTACCTATATGACACCTTAGTCCAGCCTTCTAGCCATCTCCTCAAATTCAAAGGCTCATGTTATTCATCCCATGATGAACCGGTTAATATTATGTTTTCTGAATATATCAGGAAAAAAAAATTAATGTTAATTCTCTATCATATGAAAGAAACCTGGAGCTGAAATGGTGATTTCATGGTGGAAACCAATGTCCTATTTTTCCATTCTGGCATCCTCAGCAGTTAGCTTCCATCATTAAGAGTAATTTTGGCCCAAGATGGCTGAACACACTGCTAATAAGTAACAGAAGGAGAAAGGAGAGGATAAAAGCAACATCTCTCAGCTGAGTCAGCTGCCTTTAAGCAGCCTTTCCTGAACTTCTATAGAATTTTTCCACCTACAAGTTCTAGATCAAACTTAATAATCACTCTTAGTTCCAAAGGAGGTTGAAGTATATATTCATTCTGACCAAAAAAATAAAAAAGTGCCCAATTCAAACTTGGGGTTTTATTATCAGGGACAAAGAATACAATGGACATTCTTGTATCTCTGGACCTCTTGTCTGTCATTTCTATCTCTGTCATCAATGCTTTAATTTTTGGATTCCATTTGACATTTTTTTTGCACTTGGAAACGATACTCTAGTAGCTAAAATTGGAAGTGGAGCAGACCAGAGAGCAAGGCTGCTGTAGAAATTCAAGAGAGAGAAAATAAAGCACTAAGCCAAAGCAGTGACAGCAGGGATAGAGGAGAGGATGTTGAAGAACATAAAAAGAACAAAGATTTACAGGACTGCTGAGAACCTAAATTTTTTAATCAAACAAGAAAGACTATATGATGCCCAATAGGAATAGCCTACCTACATAAAACACCATGATGCTGGCAGAAAGCCAATTACTTAAATAATATTCAGCAATAAGTAGGCAGAAAAACTTGCAAAAATATTTTAGAATTTATTAAGGAGCTTTGAAAAATATGTGGCTGTGTTGCTTGTTTACTTGTTTGCTCTATTAACAGAGCTAATCACTCTGAATGGGTTGCAGTAGTTCTGATTTGGGATGTATGAGAAAGTGTATGTATTAGTATGTCAAAATGCATTGAGAAAAACGTTGTGATTCATAAATATGTGTCCAATGATACTTTTTACCTTCCAAGGTTTTGCATGAATAAAAATTACATTAATTGGGTTTTTTTAATCTGATGCAAACAAATATAAAGAGAGGTGATCCGGGTATAAAGATTAGGTAGAGAAGAAATAAAAAGTCCTTCTCCCTTTATATTCAAGGTCTCAGCTGTAGAGTGAGTCCACTTGCCATAAGGATGTAAGAGAGAGAAAAATGCTTTGCAATATGAGATTTTTAATCTATAAAAACAGATGGTCCTTTAAATTAAGAAGGTCAATTTCATCTACCATGTAATATAAAAGAAGTGATATCTTATTGCATTTAAATATATTAAGGTAGAACAAAAGTTAAGGCATGGCAAAATATTCCTAATACCAGCCTCCAAAGGAATTGACCCTAGCATTAGGGCCCACTCAGACTGTAACTAAAGGTTCAGCCTGCCATGGTTCCCAAGTCCATTCTTATTAATACAACAAATATTTCTTTGGTGTCTGTTATGTGCCAAGCCCTATCATAAGCACTAAGGATATGTACTGATTGAAATTCACATTTCTTCCTACATTAATTTACATTTCCAACCTACCCTTCAGTTTAGGTGGGACCTTGGTATCAAATTCTAACCTACAGAATCTTCTCTGCAGGCCCCTTTCACAATCTTCTATGATTTTTCCTATCCTTCAGCTGAACAGAGAACACTCTAAGGACCTGGGTTTGGAGGTATCAAGAGAACAGCAGGATAGAAGGAGCCTGTGTCCCAAATGAGAGTGTGGAATGAAGTCAGGGCTCTCTACTCTTCTCCATCACCAAACCACATAAAACCATGAACTTCAGGAGAAATAAACTCTGGTTGTGCTCAAATGCCATTGACATTTTGGAGTTTTGGTAATGGATCCTTCTATGCAGACCTTGAGACTGCAGAAGCTTTGCCTATTCACAGAACAGACACGTTAGTGTGACTTTAGCTCAGTTATAAAAGGGAGAAACTGTAGGAGATGATGCTGGGATAGTCCTAAGAATAGGAAATGCTAAGCCTTTTATAGAAGTTAAGGTAAGGCCTTGGATTTTATTGAGGTGAGGGTGCTGCTGAGGGTTTTGAGGAGAGTGACAAGACCAGATTCAGAATTTTTTAAATGCCATATTGCATAGCATGATTAAACTCCTTCCAAGGTTGGAAACAGTTGAGGGGCTATTGCAAGAACCAATTGAGAAAATTTAGCTTGGACTAAGGTCACAGTTATGAAAGTAATTTTTTTAAGTCCTATTTTGGATACATTTTGAAGACAGAGCCAAGATTCCTAATGGGAAATTATTAACATTTTTATCCCAAATACCCAACTGGGTATAGAGAATAAACAATTAGGTGGATGAGTCAGTTGTTCTAGGACAAGTAAGATACAAATTGTAGCTATAAATTTTGGAGCTGTCAGCAGATAGATAAAACTGAAAGATATTAGATTACATAAGACCACCAAGGAAATAACAGAGAAAATGAACCCAAGGATCAAGGCTTGGGACACAGCAACATGAAGCAGGTAAGAAATCAACAGGGAAAGCAGAGAAAGCCAAGAACCAACAAAGAGTAAATAAACTAAGAAAATAACCAACAGAGACCGAGTCTCTGAAGCCAAAGTATCTGGAAGATTGCCTTTTATGAAGCCAAGTGAAGAAAACACTTCAAAAGAGGAGGAAATGTTCCACCAATGACACCTTTTCCTTAGAGAGCAGGAGAACTGAGGATAAAGAACAAACCATTTGACAACATGGAGGTCATTGAACCTTATAAGAACAGTTTCAATGGTGGGAATGAAAGCCTGACAGAAAAAAAGTTTTTAAAAGAATAAGGGTACTTAAAGTAGAGGCAGAGAGCATGGAATCTGTTTCTGAGGAGTTTTGCCAGGAAGCTGGCTTGCCCCAACATTTCTACAGTAAGACCCGGAGTGCAAACGGAAGTCCCAGCACTTTTGTCCCCTGACCTCTTGTTTCCACTTCTCCACACAAATAAATGTGGACACCCCAGGCAGCTCACTCAAGACTGGTCCACTTCTTGCATAAAACTATCTTTTGACCACCTCCAGTGTGTACATGGGCCTCCATGGTGGCTCAGATAGTAAAGAATCCACCTGCAATTCAGGAGACCCAGGTTCAATCTCTTGGTCGGGAAGATCCCCTAGAGAAGGGAATGGCAACCCACTCCAATAGTCTTGCCTGAAAAATTCCATGAACAGAGGAGACTGGTGAGCTACATACAGTCCATGAGGTCACAAAGAGTCAGACACAACTGAGCAACTAACATTTCACCCCTCAGGGTGTGCACACTGGTTGTGTCTAGATATTAGGGAAGAAGCTCACAGAGGCAGAATCAGTGTCAGTCAGTTCAGTGCAGTCGCTTCGTCATGTCTGACTCTTTGCAACCCCATTGGACTGCAGCGTGTTAAGCTTCCCTATCCATCATCAGCTCCCGGAGCCTACTCAAATTCATGTCCATCAAGTCAGTGATGCCGCCCAGATATCTAATCCTCTTTTGTCCCCTTCTCCTCCTGCCTTCAATCTTTCCCAGCATCAGGGTCTTTTCAGTGAGTCACTTCTTCGCATCAGGTGGCCCAAGTATTGGAGTTTCAGGTTCAATATCAGTCTTTCCAATGAATATTCAGGACTGATATCCTTTAGGATGAACTGGTTGGATTTCCTTGCAGTCCAAGGAACTCTCAAGAGTCTTCTCCAACATGCTTTTGACAGTTCAAAAGCATCAATTCTTTGGGGCTCAGCTTAAAGAAAGTTCAACTCTCACATCCATATATGACTACTGGGAAAAGTATAGCTTTTATCATACAGAACTTTGTTGGCAAAGTAATGTCTCTGCTTTTTAATATGCTGTCTAGGTTGATCATAGCTTTCTTTCCATGGAGCAAGTGTCTTTTAATTTCGTGACTGCAATCACCATCTGCAGTGATTTTGGAGCCCCCTCCAAAATAAAATCTGTCACTGTTTCCATTGTTTTCCCATCTATTTGCCAAGAAGTTATGGGACCAGATGCCATGATCCTAGTTTCCTGAACATTGAGTTTTAAGCCAACTTTTTCACTCTCCACTTTCACTTGCAACAAGAGGCTCTTTAGTTGTTCTTTACTTTCTGCCATAAGGGTGATGTCATCTGCATATCGAAGGTTATTGATATTTCTCCTGGAAATCTTGATTCTAGCTTGTGTTTTATCCAACCTGTCATTTCACATGATGTACTCTGCATATAGGTTAAATAAGCAGAGTGACAATATGCAGCCTTGGTATGCTCCTTTCCCAATTTGGGACCAGTCTGTTATTCCATATCCAGTTCTAACTGTTGCTTCTTGACCTGCATACAAATTTCTCAGGAGGCAGGTCAGGTGGTCTGGTATTCCCATCTCCTGAAGAATTTTCCACAGTTTGTTGTGATCCACACAGTAAAGACTTTGATGTAGTCAATAAAGCCGAAGTAGATGTTTTTTCTGGAACTTTCTTGCTTTTTTGATGATCCAGCAGATATTTTCAATTTCATCTCTGGTTCCCCTGCCTTTTCTAAATCCAGCTTGGACATCTGGAAGTTCATGGTTCATGTACCTTGAAGCTTGGCTTAGAGAATTTTGAGCATTGCTTTACTAGCACATGAGATGAGCAAAATTGTACAGTAGTTTGAGCATTCTTTGGCATTGCCCTTCTTTTGGATTGGAATGAAAACACTTTTTCCAGTTCTGTGTCCACTGCTGAGTTTTCCAGATTTGCTGGCATTTTGAGTGTAGCACTTTCACAGCATCATTTTTTAGGATTTGAAACAGCTCAACTGGAATCTCATCACCTCCACTAGCTTTGCTCGTAGTGATGTTTCCTAAGGCCCACTTAACTTTGCATTCCAGGATGTCTGGCTCTAGGTGAGTGATCACATCATTGTGATTATCTGGGTCATGAAGATCTTTTTTGTATAGTGTCATTTTGTACAGTGTCACTGGGGAAGTGAATTCTGGGGTCCCAAGTATCCAGAGCATGGACTAGCAGAGAAGGGGCAATGACACATGGGTGGAGAAAGATAAGTCAGGACCCTATGAAGTGCAGGCACTCCACTTGTCCCTGTTTAAGAGCAACACAGGCAGTTTTCACTCTGCATAGTAATGCACAATCATAAAAATGAGCATAGAAGCTGAAACCATGCACAGTGATCTTAATAATCATGAGGAAAATTAGGGCTGTTTCATGCCCTTTAAAAATCTTTTTCAAAACATTAAAAACTCTTCTGTTGATAGTTATAAATATACCAATTGTAGGCTAACATTTATTTAGTACTGCTGCTGCGGCTAAGTCATTTCAATCGTGTCCAACTCTGTGCGACCCCATAGATGGCAGCCCACCAGGCTTCCCCCGTCCCTGGGATTCTCCAGGCAAGAACATTGGAGTGGGTTGCCATTTTCTTCCCCAATACATGAAAGTGAAAAGTGAAAGTGAAGGCACTCAGTCATGTCCAACCCTCAGCGACCCCATGGACTGTAGCCTTCCAGGCTCTTCCACTCATGGAATTTTCCAGGCAAGAGTACTGGAGTGCGGTGCCGTTGTCTTCCCCGAGTTTATTTAGTACAATGTATTTTAAAATACGGAAACATTGAGGTAGTTAAAGTTTTTTATTTCTTTGTAAAAAAAATTATCAAAAATAGATTGATCAATGCTTGCTTTCTTCTCATCATGTTGTTGTTCAGCCACTGCTTCGTGTCCAACTCTTTGGGACACCATGGACTGTGGCATACCACTTTTCCCTGTCCCTCGCTATCCCCTGGAGTTTGTTCAAACCTACTATATGGAGCAAGCATCATTTCCATGCAAATTGTCATATTCCTTTCTAAGTTTGGGTCATCTTTCAGTATTTTACTTTTTGTGCTTTCAGTATATCTCCAAGAGTTCCTTTAATGTAAAGTGTCTGACAGCATTACTTCATCTGAGACATCTTCATTCACAACCACTTTGTTCATTTATATTTCTAAATTCACCTTTACTGACATGCTCTAGATACATATCTCAAGGCTCTCGAAGAAAAATGTTCAGTAATTTCATGGTCAGCTATTTCTTCTATATTTCCACCAATGTCCAAACTGACTTATATTTCCAGTACTAACACTTCTCTTTCTTTGATGCAATTTCATTTTCATTGGCCAATTTCCAGATGAGAGTATCCATTTCTGTAAAACATTTTACATGGGTTTATTACTCTAAGGCAAGACAACTTTGTTGCCTGTGTGTGAACTGAGTATCAGATGTGCCTTTCAAAGAAATGTCATGACTACTCACTGATCAGGATGTATGACTGTTATTTGCACAGTGATTTGTGATCTGAAAAGATGGCAGTTGAGGTTGTACTTTTGCCATCATTCAGCTAACATACACAGTTCAGTTCAGTCACTCAGTCATGTCCGACTCTTTGCGACCCCATGGACTGCAGCACGCCAGGCCTCCTTGTCCATCACTAACTCCAGGAGTTTACACAAACTCATGTCCATTGAGTCGGTGATGCCATCCAGGCATCTCATCCTCTGTCGTCCCCTTTTCCTCCTGCCCCCAATTTCTCCCAGCATCAGGGTCTTTTCCAATGAGTCAGCTCTTCACATGAGATGACCAAAGTATTGACATTTCTGTCCTTTATCAAGCCCATCTTTGCATGAAATGTTCCCTTGGTATCTCTAATTTTCTTGAAGAGATCTCTAGTCTTTCCTATTCTGTCATTTTCCTCTATTTCTTTGCATTGATCGCTGAAGAAGGCTTTCTTATCTCTTCTTGCTATTCTTTGGAACTCTACATTCAGATGCTTATATCTTTCCTTTTCTCCTTTGCTTTTCGCTTCTCTTCTTTTAACAGCTATTTGTAAGGCCTCCCCAGACAGCCATTTTGCTTTTTTGCATTTCTTTGCCATGGGGATGGTCTTGATCCCTGTCTCCTGTACGATGTCACGAACCTCCTTCCATAGTTCATCAGGCACTCTATCTATCAGATCTAGTCCCTTAAATCTATTTCTCACTTCCACTGTATAATCATAAGGGATTTGATTTAGGTCATACCTGAATGGTCTAGCGGTTTTCCCTACTTTCTTCAATTTAAGTCTGAATTTGGCAATAAGGAGCTCATGATCTGAGCCACAGTCAGCTCCCGGTCTTGTTTTTGCTGACTATAGAGCTTCTCCATCTTTGGCTGCAAAGAATATAATCAGTCTGATTTCGGTATTGACCATTTGGTGATAGCCATGTGTAGAGACTTCTCTTGTGTTGTTGGAAGAGGGTGTTTGCTATGAGCAGTGCATTTTCTTGGCACAACTCTATTAGTCTTTGCCCTGCTTTATTCTGCATTCCAAGGCCAAATTTGCCTGTTACTCCAGGTGTCTCTTGACTTCCTACTTTGCATTCCAGTCCCCTGTAATGAAAAGGACATCTTTTTTGGGTGTTAGTTCTAAAAGATCTTGTAGGTCTTCATAAAACTGTTCAACTTCAGTTTCTTCAGCATTACTGGTTGGGGCATAGACTTGGATAACTGTGATATTGAATGGTTTGCCTTGGGGATGAACAGAGATCATTCTGTCATTTTTGAGATTGCATCCAAGTACTGTATTTCAGACTCTTTTGTTGGCCATGATGGCTACTCCATTTCTTCTGAGGGATTCCTGCCCGCAGTGGTAGATACAATGGTCATCTGAGTGCCCAATATGCTACTGGAGATCAGTGGAGAAATAACTCCAGAAAGAATGAAGGGATGGAGCCAAAGCAAAAACAATACCCAGTTGTGGATGTGACTGGTGATAGAAGCAAGATCCGATGCTGTAAAGAGCAGTATTGCATAGGAACCTGTAATGTCAGGTCCATGAATCGAGGGATTGCAAAGAGTTAGACACAATTGTGCAACTAACACTTCTCACTTTTCTCATTCAGTTGGAACTCACCTTAATTCCATAAAAATTACCTAATTTCCAAATAAGCTTCATAGATAACTGCGGATTACGATTGGAACATATCTTTTGGGGGGTGTTCTCAAACTCAGTTGCATGGTACAATAATACTACATGATTCCATTTATATAAAACTCTAGAAAATTCACTCTAATCTATAGAGACAGATATACTTCCCAGGAGATGGAGTGGGGAACAGAGATGTTAGCAGAGAGGTGTAAGTTAAAAATGACCAACAGTTACGAGGAAATTTTGAGGCTGATGGATATGTTCATTGTATTGATTGCTTATAGAAATGGTTTCACTGGTGTATACATAAAACACTTAACAGAGGACTTTAAATATATGTGGTTGGTTTTGTGACATATATGGGCTCCCCAGGTGGTGCTAGCAGTAAAGAACCCACCTGTCAACACAGGAGACACAAGAGATGTAAGTCCGATCCCTGGGTTGGGAAGATCCCTTGGTGGATGGCATGGCACCCTCTCCAGTATTCTTGCCTGAAGAATCCCGTGGACAGAGGAGCCTAGTGGGCTACATGGGGTCGCATGGGGTTGCAAAGAGTCATATACAACTGAAGTGACTTAGCACACAGGAACATGACATATACACCCCAAGAAAGGTGTTTAATTAAAAAAATTAATACCAATCTGTGATCCTTGCAAAGATTAAAAATAATTTTCCATTTTATTTTACAAGGCCAGGATTTTACTAATGCTGTAGCCTCACAAAGACACTAACGGGACTCAGAAAATGACATCTTTCTGAGAACTTGTATCCAGTGTGTGTTAAAAACACTTTTCATCGTCAAGCCTATAAATCAGAATACAGGACAAAAAAATCCTATAGAAGTAGCTAAACTTTTTGAATAAACACTTCATAAGAGTAGATATACAAGTGATCAGTAAGTATGTAAAAACATATTCAACATCATTTTTTTAGGTCAATGCACAGTAACACCACATTGAGATCCAACTACACACTTGCTAAAATGGGTAAAATTTGAAAGATCAACAATATCAAGTGTTGGAAAGGCCGTGAAGAAACTAGAACCCATATCTTTGCTGGTGAGAATGTAAATGGTACAGCCTTGTTGGAAAAGAGTTAGCAGAATTTTAAAGTTACCTAAACTTCCATAAGATCCAGCATTTCCACCCAACCGAACAACAACAACAACAAAAATGAAAGCATATGTCCACACAGAGACTTGTATGTGAATATTCAAATAGGTATTATTCATCATAGCCAAATGAGGGATTTCCCTGGCAATCCAGTAGTCAAGCCTCCAAAGTTCCACTGAAGAGGGTATGGGCTCCATCCCTGGTCAGGGGCTGTGAGCCCACATACTGTATGGTGCAGGCCTCCCCCCACAAAAAAGTTATCATAGCCAAAGGAGGCAGCCAGAGTATTTATTAACTGACAAATGAATGAACCAATTGTGATATAGCCTCATAATGAAATATTACTCTGCAGTGAAAAAGAAAATGACCTTCAGACATACAAGCAACAAAAGTTACATTACACAGATTACATGAAGATATTACACTCAGATAAAACTAGTCACAAAAGACGATATATTGTATGAAGACAAATATAAGAAATTTCCAGAAAATGTAAAGCTAGTGAAAAAAAAATCAGAATTGTGGATTGGGAGTCAGGATTGACTACTAAGGGAGCTGAAGGAACTTTTTAGGGTTGGGGGAATGTTCTGAAATTGATTATGGTGATTGTTGCAAAATTGTGTACTTTTACTAAAACATCAAATTCTTTAAAGTCATTGACTTAACTGTATGTAGTGAAAGTGCTGGTCGCTCAGTTGTGTCTGACTCTTTGCGACCCCAAAGACTATAACTCTTCAGGCTCTTCTGTCCATGGGATTCTCCAGGCAAGAATACTGGAGTGGGTTGCCATTTCCTTCTCTAAGGGGTCTTCCCGACCCAGAGATTGAACCTAAGTCTCCTGCATTACAAGCAGATTCTTGCCATCTGAGCCACCAGGGAAGCCCTTATCATATGCAAATTATATCTAAATATAGAAGTTATGAAATATGTTATCATGGCCAGGACTGATCCTTGTGGAGATAAAAAAAAAAAAAAAAACAGAATTCAAGGCAGTATTCTGTTCTCAAAGCTATAGTAAGACTGACCATAAATTCAAGTTTTAATTTGACTAGAATTTTTATTAAAGTCTTGCAGTAACGTTTACCATGTCACTCTTAATGAAGTATCTCAAATATGCCTTAAATACACATTTAATATACATCTAATGAGATTCTTTGGCCAACTAATTATTAAGCATGTTCAATGGAGTTTAACAATTGCAGGCAAGATACATAGCCCTTTCTCCATAGATTTATCCTTATCAAAATACTTCTAAGATAATGGATTTCACTCACATAGATTGCCTTTGTGAATAAAAATCATTATATTCATCCGTAATAATAGTACTTCTATTTCTATCAGTTATTAAAAACCTATCCAATTAAAACAAGAAGTCATTACTATTGGCTCTCTTTATGGATTTGGATTCTGTGTGCCTATGGTATTTTAAAGAGATTTAGATAAAGTAGGATATTTCACAAAATGTACTTCATTCTGGTAAAAGGGTAGAAAAGAAATACTGGTTTTGTGTTCAGGGCAGGTGAGAACAAGATTACAGGTCATTATAAATCAGATTTTGGAGAAATGTAGATTTTCCAAGGCATGGGCTTGAAAGCCAAAGTCAAGCTCAGATTTATTTTCTTGAGCACATAGTGAGCATTAACATAAATTCTCTTGGAAGCAGTCGGAAAAAATGAGCTAGTTAACTGTTGCTGCAGACCCTACAGTGAGAAAGGCTTGCAAGCCTTTACTTGCAGGACTTTCTAAGAATGTTATTGCAAGGCAGATTCTGTCCCTTCATAATGGCTTCTCCAATTCCCCATTTCCAAACCTCCCTCGATTTGCAAATAACCAGCAGCATGATCTCCATAATTTTCCCTATTTTAATTTCCATTCTTTAATTTCTGAGCAACCTTCCTGCATGGCAATAGAGATGATATGGAGTGGGTTTAATTTTCTTCTACAATCACTTTTAGAAATTCGTCTCAACCCTCAAACTCCTAAAGTCACGTTTTGCCGCAGGCTGAACAGAGTTTACATTTCAAAACCGTATTTATGCACGTATCTGACTTAGGGGTCGGGCAAACAGAGAACCTTTTACAACCCTCATTAAAGATTTGGCTTGAAAGTCATGGGACACATTTATATCCAGTGTCATTTTCTTTCTTTCTGTTTTGCTTAGACTACTTATTGCAACAATTAGCCAGATCTTGATTTTTAAAATATGTACTTTGCTCTTTTTATTTTAATCCATTGACCCTTGGAAACCTAGAGCCCCAATCACATTAAAATAAAATTAGTACTATCACTTTGTGATTTCAGTCTGTCCTCCGAGGTACATTGGTGTCTATCACCTTGTTTGCTTCAGTTTCTCCAGTATATAGTGATATAGTGAAGTCACTCAGTTGTGTCCAACTCTTTGTGACCCCATGGACTATAGCCTACCGCTCCTCTGTCCATAGGATTTTCCAGGCAATAGTCCTGGAGTGGATTGCCATTTCCTTCTCCAAGGGATCTTCCCAACCCAGGGATCAAACCCGAGTCTCCTGCATTGTAGCCAGATGCTTTACTGTCTGAGCCACCAGGGAAGTCTACTAGGAAGCATATTTCATAGAATAAATCTTGCTCTCACCAAAAATATATCCTATAATGACACTGGACATAAAGAGCCTTCAAAACCACTAAAACAGGACATCATTTTTAAATTTTAAAAGATAAATTACTGTTTGGGGGATCTGAATATGAAAATGAAGCATAAGCCTAGGGAGGAAAAGAATCTTTTTTTCTAAAAACTGTGGGAACACTCATCCATCCATTCATACAAGGATGATTGAAAGCCAGCACTGGGTGTCACTATATCCTGTATGGGATCAGAGCAGTGAGCAAAACACACACCATCCTTGTGCTCACACATTTTAAAGTCTAGCATAGAAGGCAGACAACTTTCAAAGTTCAAATAATTCATCTTAATGAATTATTTGATCATTTTAATTACTTTTGTGTTTCAGTCAGTTCAGTTCAGTTCAGTTCAGTCACTCAGTCGTGGCTGACTCTTTGCGACCCTATGAACTACAGCACCCCAGGCCTCCCTGTCCATCACCAACTCCTGGAGCCTACCCAAACTCATGTCGATTGAGTCGGTGATAGCATCCAACCATCTCATCCTCTGTCGTCCCCTTCTCCTCCCGCCTTCAATCTTTCCCAGCATCAGGGTTTTTTCAAATGAGTCAGCTCTTCACATCGGGTGGCCAAAGTATCAGAGTTTCAGCTTCAACATCAGTCCTTCCAATGAATATTCATGACTGATCTCCTTTAGGATGGACTGGTTGGATCTCCTTGCAGTCCAAAGGACTCTCAAGAGTCTTCTCCAGCACCACAGTTCAAAAGCATCAATTCTTCTGCGCTCAGCTTTCTTTATAGTCCAACTCTCATATCCATACATAACTACTGGAAAAACCATAGCCTTGATAGATGGACCTTTAATAATATTTAATTTAATGAATTACATTTTAAAACTAAATATATGTAAAAGTAAGATCATTTTCAAGGTAAAACGAAAAAGGAAGCATCCTCATGGAGGGGCGGTGGTTGTGAGCCAGAGGCGGAGGGCAACTAACAGTAGATCAGTTTGAGAAGCTCCTCTGAAGCAATGATATTTGAATGAAAATGTGAATAAAGGCCTGGGGGAAGGAAGCAATGCCTCGCCTCTGACATCTTGCCTCCCAAGGATGCATCTTGGAATCTCTGGACCAGATTGGGTGGGACTGGCAAGTCTGAGCCCACATGATTCTTCCTGAATTTAGCTCTGTGCTCAGCCAACTTTCCTTGCCTCTGTGTTTCCTTTATGGCACCATCACTCTCTTTTAATATTCCTTGCACACTGAGCAGTAAACCTTCTGCCTCACACTGCTTTGCCGATTGCCCTCTCTGTCAAGTCATTTGTCTTGGCCCATGTCGGTGTGTGCACATGTTTTATATATTGGACTGAGTGGGCTGGTGAAGTGACCACCCTTTATGGACAGAGGTGATTCTCAGCGGGTCTCATGAGAACTTTGGGGAGAGTTGGAACCTCTCAGAATTGAGACCGAAACCCATAACAATTAAATCAGAATCCCTAAGTACAGGATCCAGCATCAGTATATCTAGTCTCCCCAGGTAATTCTAACGTGCAGCAACGTTTGAGGACCATTAGGTTAGAATCACCCGTGAAGATATAAGAAGCTGACTGGTGTCTGAGTCTCTGTCCCTCGGCTTGTGCTCAATCATATTTGACTCTTTGCGACCCCACAGTCTACAGCCCACCAGGCTTCTCTGTCCATGGGATTCTCCAGGAAAGAATATTGGAAAATACTGGGTTACCATGCCCTTCTTCAGGGAATCCTCCCGACCCAGGGATTGAACTTTCATCTCCTCCATTGACAGGCGGTTTCTTTACCACTCACCTGGGAAGCCCCTCTCTTCCTAGAGATGGTGATATAATTGGTTTGAGAGGATTCCTGGCTTTGGTACTTTTTGGTACACCTCCCTGCAGGATTATCTTCCATGGCCTTGGTTGAGAAGCAGTGCTCTGGACCCAACTTCATGTGCCCCAGAGCCTTAAGAAAGACAAGACGGTTTGGCTCTCATGTGTCCATGCTTCCTTTTCTATGCATTAAGCTGTTGGCCAGAGTTACTGTTATCATCTCAGCTGGCTGATTTTGAGCAAACCTACAGCCAGGTGGGGATGGACCGGTGGCTTTGGACTCATTAACACCATGCTCTGACCAGCTGAACTCATCAATGACAGATGCTTCCTTGGCTGCCCATCAGCTAGAAGACTTCTGCCAAAGTCCAGCTCAATTAAATAAAAAATAATGATAATGATGACACACACTGGTGATAACGTGGTGATTCCAGCAAATGAGGTAACCCTGCCTTAAGTTCTTGCTCTGAATTGGATGAAGTCAGGTCGCTTTAAATGTATGACTCATTTTTCACTTTGAGGTGTATGGAAGTGACAAGATTTCTCAAGTCCAGCCAGGAAATGTGGAGAGCTAGAGATGTTTCTACAAGGGTCCACTAAGGATGTATTTAGCTTTCACTGTGGAACAAAATATCCAAGAGAATCTGACTGGACTTCCTGGTGGTCCAGTGTTAAAGAATCTGCCTGCCAATGCAGAGGAGATGCATTTGATCCCTGGTCCAGGAAGATTCCATATTCCGTAGAGCAACTAAGCCTGTGCACCATACCGCGCATGCTCTAGAGTCCACATGCCTCAACTGCTGAAGCCTGTGTATCCAGCCTGTGCTCCACAACAAGAGAAGCCACTGCAAGGACAAGTCCATGCACCGCAACTCAAAAAAGCTGGCATGCAGCCATGATGATCCAGGGCAGCCAAAAATAAATAAATTTTAAAATACCCATCATTTAAAAAACAAAAGAGAGGAGGGGTGCAGGAAACCTGATTGTAATACAGAGTATCTGCTGAAGATGGGTTGAGGGAAGGACTTCAGATGCTGACTCCAGGCATACCATGGGTCCTGCATTAAGCATGTGACACTTTGAAGTTTGACATGTGAATCCCACTTGCCTCCTGGCGTCAGCTCTGGATTGCGTGTGAAGTCACACAAAAGCCCTGGCCTTCTGGAGCTTTTATGCTGATCTGGTCAAACAGGCAATAAATTCATAGGGGAAAAAATAATTTCTGAGAGGGACAAAGACTGTTGTAAATGGAGTGAAATAAGCAAGATGAGTGGTTTCAAAGACTTTGTCATAACCTTGGATTCACATCATGGTGCTTAATTTAAGGTGATGGCAGTGAAGGTGGAAGGAAGTGGCTGGGCTGACAGAATGTGTTGGGACAGTGCTCACAGGACCTCATGGATGGATGAAGTATGGGAATGAGCTAAAGAAGAAAGTGAAGGATGGCTCCTGAGGTTTCTGTCTGGAGCATCCACGTGCCCAGCGGCACAGTTTGCTATTCAGAACACTGAAAGAGGGGCAGGTTTGAGGGAGGCTATCACGAGTTCTATCTTGGACCCAGATGTTAGGAGAAACACCAACCCAAACTGCCTACCCTGGCCAGGCACCATAGTAACCATTTGCATGAGTTATCTTACAACAGGAGGTCCTGGTAAGAAATGCAAGGCTAAAAAGTTAATACCAACCAAGAGAATTCAGGAAATATTAAAAGAAGAGAGGAGATGCCAGTTCAATGTCCTACTAACCTCCCAGAATCCTCCTGGCTGAGCGATGCACGTGCCAGCAGGAAGGACCCTGAGTCAGAGTGATTGGCCAGAGAAAACCCAAAAACTAACCGAATTACCATAAAACCTGAGACTGTGAGCCACGTGGCAGAGCAGTCCTCCTGGGTTCCCTTACCCTCCTGCTCTCTGTCTTGGCTACCTTTCCCAATGAAGTCTCTTGCTTTGTCAGCACGTATGTCTTCTCAGACAATTCATTTCCAAGTGTTAGACAAGAGCCCACTCTTGGGCTTAGGAAGGGATCTGTCATCTATAACACAGAGAGTTTGAGACACCCTGGGAGAGAGGTCAATAGCCAGGGAACATCTGAGTCTGGAGCTCATGGGAGAGGTCAGAGCTGGAGACATAATCTGGAAATGAATAGAATGTGAATATTGTAGCCAAAATATCAGCCTTTGTACACTAGTACCAAATTGAATCTCAGAGATAGAGTTTCAGTGAAATACAAAAGAATAGCTTTATTGCTTTGCCAAACAAAGGCAGTCACAGTAAATTGATGCCCTCAAAACTGTGTGTTCACACCTGGGGTAGAGAGGTGGTTGTCAGGAGTTTTATAGTCCAGGGGCAGGATTGCTGATCAATCTAGAGATCATTGGGTATCAGGTGGTGATGTTCAAACTGTGACCTTTTCTGGCTTGAAGAATGCTTCATCAAGAAATTAACATCTTAACCCCACTTGGGGAAGGTTTTATTTCTGCAGAAGAGCTCAAAGATATTGTTCTGTGTATCCTCTAAGGTGTAACCAGGACCCTGCCCCAAGGATGCACCGCTGTTTCTTGACTGCTCTTCCCATATCTTTATATGCCCTTCCTTTCCTGGTTGGCAACTGTTTGAACCTGCCATTTGGAACTTAAGGATGGGAACAGAGAAGGACTTTTGCGATCAGGAGACCCACAATGTCCTGTTTGGTTTCAATATCCTGGGACTCGATGACGTCACCTTCCATGCTGTCTTCCATGGCAATGTGGCCCACAAAGGATCACACATTTCTCTGCATTTTCAAACAGATTGAGAGTAAGATCAGTGTCCATGAGCTTGTTCATAGAGCTTCCTTTTGAAATAGGGTCTGTAAGCATCTTTATTCGCATCTAGCTCCTGTGATCCTCATCTGTCGTTCTGATCTGAGGATAGCCACACCCAGGAATCATAGAATCCGAGGCTTACATGCTGAGAAAAGACAAAGATACAAAGGCAAAATGAGAAAATACTGATTTTGTTCCTCTCAAAGGTAGCACAGACCACCGCCACCCATGCCTGAAAAGCATTTTCATGGCCAAGACGTTATGAGACTGAAGTCAAGGCATGGGCGACTGAACCAATTTAAAATCCCAAATGGAGTGTCCCCTGCCTCCCAAAATAATGTTAATTGCATCCCCTCTCTTCCTAATTAGTTTGGGCTCAAGACATACAAATTCATTTTTATATTAGCCCAAGAAAAACATAATTAAGAAGTTGTCTGCTGGAGAAAAAAAAAAAAAAGGAAAAGCACATAATGTATTCTGGGGCCAAACTGCAAATGACTTTTGGACTTTACACCATCTCAAATTAGGCGTACTGCAGAATCCTCATTAGCATAGATCATCAAGGCTGGGCTCCAAGCCCCACCAATAAGTCTTGTTGAGATCCCTGTAGCTTGCAGGTCAGAAATGCACTCAGAACCACTTATAGTCCCTCTAGAGGGTTGAGATTCTAGACCCACTTTTAGGTACACCCACTCAGTGAAATTAAATCCTTTCATGTTTCTTAATTTTGTATGTCCATTCTGCACTAACTGAATTAATTCCTTAGTTTCAGAAAACCAGTAGGCTTCTTACAGCCTACAGAAAATTCTGTTGCCTTTGACAATTTGACATGCATTTTTCTGTAGCGATAGGGAAAATGGTCCAACAGCTGGTTTCATTTGGGGCTACAGGCAAAAACTCCCCTAGTTTCTTTTTTTTTTTCCCCTAGTTTCAAAAAGCAAATACTTTATGATATCAAGAGGATTCTATCAACAGACATAAATTAAATATTCATGCCAAGTTTCATGGAATTGCTGTTTGGAGGCTACAAATGAAGTAAATGAAGTTTAAGTTTCTTAGAATAACGTTCACCAACATCCAGAGTTGTCAATCTTTGATAACTGCTGAGTGCAGAGTGCAGTCAGTAGTATTTTTGTCATATGTCAGACCTTTCTTACCAGAGAGGGCAATGAATCACTGGATTTATAATTTGTTTTGCAAAAAAAGTGTTTTAAAGGAAGTTGAGTGCTTAACTCTTGTGCCTTTTGTACTTTCTTATACATTTTAGCTTTAGTTGTTGGGCTTGGGCAATATTTGTATCCTGGCATTGCTGATTATACACATGTTGCCAGTCTCCAAACATCTAAACAAGTGACCCCAGCTTCAAAGCCTCCTGCAGCCAGCTATGTTGTACAAAGGAGAAGTGGACCTTGGTGAAATGGAGAGTTACTACTTCATGCCCACTGAAAGCTGCCCCAGAATTGCCTGCATTTCTCATTTTTCAAGACAAATCAGAAATCCAGATTTCTGCATATCTCCCAATTTTTAGGTGTTGTGATCTATTAAAAAGAATTAAATCTGTACAGTCCAAGCAAGGTATATCTGTGGGCTGGAATCAGTCCACAGAGCCCAAATTTACAAACTCTAATTTGAACAGCATTAGAATTGACCTTTACAAAATAGAAGACAGTAAAACTCCATGCCTTGAGGAATATTATTCAGCCATGAAAGGAATAAATTGCTGATACATGCTACACCACAAATGAACTTTGATGGCATTATGCTTTGTAAAAGAAGCCAGTCAAAAGGACTGTCATCAAAAGGAACACAAATTACAAATGTTGGCAAGGATGTGGAGAAAAGGGAACCCTCATACATTGTCAGTAGGGATGTAAAATGGTGCAACCACTGTGGGAAAGAGTATGAAGGGTCCTCAGAAAACTAAAAATAGAGTTGCTGTATGATTCAGCAACTCCACTCACTCCTAGGTACTTATCCAAACAAAACCAGAAAGAGAAGCACTAATTCAAAAAGATATGTGCACCCTAATGTTCATAGCCCCATTATTCACAATAGCCAAGATATGGAAGCAACCTTAGTGTCCACTGACAAATGAATAGAAAAAGAAGATGTGATACATATACACAATGAAATACTACTCAGCCATTTAAAAAAACAATGAAATTCTACCATTTGCAGCATTGGGGATGGACCTAAGGAATATTATGCTTAATGAAATAAGTCAGGCAGATAAAGACAAATACCATATGGTGTCACTTATATATAGAATCTGAAAAATACAGCAAACTAGTGAATGTAACAAAAAAGAAGCAGGTTCACAGATATAAACAACAAATAGTGGTTACCAGTGGGGTGAGGGAAGGAGGAAGGGGTAGGACAGAGGTGGGAGATTAAGAAATAAAAACTAGTAGGTATAAAATAAGCTACCAGGATATATTGACACTACGAGGAATATTCAGTTCAGTTCAGTCTTTCAGTCATGTCTGATTCTTTGCAACCCCATGGACTGCAGTATGCCAGGCTTCCCTGTCCATCCCCAACTCCTGAAGCTTGCTCAAACTCATGTCCTTCGAGTCAGTGATGCCATCCCACCATCTCATTCTCTGTCGTCCCCTTCTCCTCCTGCCTTCAGTCTTTCCCAGCATCAGGGTCTTTTCCAATGAGTCTGTTCTTCAGTGAGTCAGTACAAGGAATATAGCCAATATTTTATAATAACTAAAATGAAGTATAACCTTTAAAAATTATGAATTACCATATTGTACACCTGTAACTTATGTAATATTGTACATCAATTCTTAAAAATTAAAAAGGATAAAAGTCAAGTAAAAAAGCAGAAACAAAAGATCACACATTGCATAATTCAATTCCTGTGAAATATTCAGAACAGGAAAATCCATAGGGACAGGAGGCAGGTTAGTAATTGCTAAGGTCAGAGTAAGAGTAGTGATTGGAGGAGGTGGGGGGAAAAGCTGCAGGATACAAGGTTTCTTTTTGAGGTGACAGAAATGTTCTGAAATTGACTGAAATGGTAATGGTTGCACATACCTGTGAATATAGTAAAAACTAAAGAATAGTATACTTTAAATGGGTGAACTGTATAATCTGTGAATTGCTTCTCCATGAAGCTGTCTG
Source organism: Aepyceros melampus (assembly GCA_006408695.1). NCBI lineage: Eukaryota > Metazoa > Chordata > Mammalia > Artiodactyla > Bovidae > Aepyceros > Aepyceros melampus. The sequence continues at coordinate 244,279 of SJXQ01011102.1, read as the reverse complement.
AAGAATTGTTGTTCTTTAGTCACTAGTCCTGTCTGACTCTTTGCAACCCTGTGGACTGTAGCTCACCAGGCTGCTCTGTCCATGGGATTGCCCAGGCAAGAATACTGGAGTACATTGCCATGCCTTCCTCCAGGGGATCTTCCTGACCCAGGGATCAAATCCACATCTCCTGCATTGGCAGGTAGATACTTTACCACTGAGCCACCAGGGAAGCCCATTTAGAAATAAATAACAACACAAACCTCTTTGCCTTGAGCAAGGAACTGAAATTTTCAGCATACAAAACCAGCCCACTGCATCTGCATCATACCACGTGTCCTCAACCTCTTAGAAACATCCTTCTAAAACTCAATTCAAACCCCAGTGTTCATCGCAGCACTGTTTATAACAGCCAGGACATGGAAGCAACCTAGATGTCCATCAGCAGATGAACGGATAAGAGAGCTGTGGTACATATACACAATGGAGTATTACTCAGCCATTAAAAAGAATACATTTGAATCAGTTCTAATGAGATGGATGAAACTGGAGCCTATTATACAGAGTGAAGTAAGCCAGAAAGAAAAACACCAATACAGTATACTAATGCATATATATGGAATTTAGAAAGATGGTAATGATAACCCTGTATGCGAGAGAACAAAAGAGACACAGATGTATAGAACAGTCTTTTGGACTCTGTGGGAGAGGGAGAGGGTGGGATGATTTGGGAGAATGGCACTTAAACATGTATAATATCATATAAGAAACGAATCATCAGTCCAGGTTTGACACGATGTTTGGGACTGGTGAACTGGGATGACCCAGAGGGATGGTACAGGGAGGAAGGTGGGAGGGGGGTTCAGGATGGGGAACATGTGTACACCCGTGGAGAATTCATGTTGATGTATGGCAAAACCAATACAATATTGTAAAGTAATTAGCCTCCAATTAAAATAAATAAATTTAAATTTAAAAAATTAAATATAAAAAGTTAAACTTACAACAGATAAAAGCCATTATATATGGAATGGATAAACAAGACAACAAGGTCCTATTGTAGAGCACAGGGAACTATATACAATATCCTGTGATAAACCATAACGGAAAAGAATTTTTAAAAGAAAACATGTAGAAAGCTTCCCTGGTGGCTCAGTGGTAAAACATGTGCCTGCAATGTAGGAGCCACAGGGGATGTGGGTTCAATGCCTGGGTCAGGAAGATCCCCTGGAGGAGGGCATGGCAACCCATGTCAGTATTCTTGCTTGAGAATCCCACGGACAGAGGAGCCTGGCGGGCTTCAGTCCAGAGGATCACAAAGAGTCAGTGAAGAGACTGAGCCTGCATGCATACGTGTATGACTGAATCGCTGTACAGCAGAAACTAACACAACGTTGTCAGTCAACTATACTTCAATTTTTAAAAAAATTTAAAAATTGAAGTTAAACTTATCTTCCATTTCTGAAAAGTTTAGGCAAATGAGAATTTATTCTGCTAGCCTCTCTGTCTGCAAGATCTTTGACATTCTCTTCACTCCATGTTTTATTGTCATCTGCTCAATGTTGCCCAAAGAGGGAATAGAAAATGGGAGGGGGGTGAATCCATCATTTTGTACCCTTTCTCCAAGGCTAGGATGTCCAACCAACCTCAGACTCATGTAAAATCAGGCAAAAATGACAATTTCTTATCTTCCTTAGAAATTTCACTTTAGAAACAGAAATCTTAAGGAAAAAAATTGGCTTAAAGTCTTACATTTGTTAATATGCTTTTATCTTATAAATCAGGAGGAGGATATACAGCCCATTATGTGAGGAACAAGGGTTAATCCAAATCCTTCTAAACAACACAACTAAACACTTGGGATTTCTTAAAGTGCTTTTTGAAAACCCCAAATTCATTCCTTTTCCTTTTTCACATGCAGGAAACGTTTGCTTAACAGATATAAATAAGTTCATGTTATTGTTATCATTTGGAGTGTTCTGTAGCACTTAATGTAATAAATAAAAATCTCTGTTTGACCACATCCTTGGGGATGTCAAGAACGCTTGGTCAATTTTAGCATGTTTCAAAATTTAAACAGCGGCGGCAGCATAGTCCTGGGTTCTCCATACAGTTATGCATTCCTCCTTGAGGGGATTTCAGTAATGCTGTCTAATCAGCTTAAGGAGTTAATTAAACAGCTGTCACTTAGTTTCTTAATTCTGAAACTTGATGCTAAATGAGATTTGAAAGTAGTGATGCAGAAATAAGCAGTGCTTTTGTGATACCAGGGGATTTCTTCTCATGGCCCGAATAAAGGGGACCTTATTCCCAGCCAGTAGGGGTCATGGGGTGACCGAGAGATGAACTGGGGTCCTGGGAAAATGCTTACCCTGCTGGGGAGTGCGGACAAGTAGAGTTCGAACTTTCCCCTTTTTATCCCAAAGGGACTTCTCTGTTAGGGATGATTATTATCTACTAGGACAGAAGTCACAAATTGGAGCCCATAGGTCAACATAACTGGTAAATGAGTTTTGTTTGGGCTTCCCAGTGGTTTTCACCAAAGGTAGAAAATCAGATCTCACATAAAAACCAGTCAATCCTAAAGGAACTCAACCCTGAATATTCATTGGAAGAACTGAAGCTGAAGCTCCAGTACTGTGGCCACCTAATGCGAAGTGCCAACACACTGGGAAAGACCCTGATGCTGAGAAAGATGGAAGGCAAAAGGAGAAGGGGGTGGGAGAGAATAAAATGGTTAGATAGCATCGTCAACTCAATTTAAGCAAACTCCAGGAGATGGTGGAAGACAAGGGAGCCTGGCATGCTGCCGTCTATGATATTGCAAAGATACGGACATAACTTAGAGTTTGAACAACAAGAACACATAAAAATATTGATTCTTGATGTCTCTTGGAAGATCAGAAAACATGCAAACCCCAGGTTCACATTTTTACATAGTAGCCCTTAGCTGGAGCTAACACTGCCCACTTTTGATCAGATGTGAGAACCAGGGTCCTCATGTAACCATCATCACCTCCCAGGCTGGTTGAAACCAGAGCTTTGATACCACATCCCGAGACACCAGGGCTTCCCAGGTAGTGCAGTGGTAAAGAACCCACCTGCCAACTCAGAAGATGACAGAGACACAGGTTTGATCTTTGGGTCGAGAAGATCCTCTGGAGTTGGAAATGGCAACCCACTTTAGTATTCTTGCCAGTAAAATCTAATGGACAGAGGAGCCTGGAGGGCTACAGTCCATGGGGTGAAGAGGAGTTGGACATTACTAAGCACACACACACACCTGAGTTACCAAGTCCAGGGACATTTGTCGGATCAAGAGACAATGCCACTCAAGGTAAGAGCAAACTGTATGAGAATTGCCCTGTCCCTTGAGATGTGTGAGCTCTCACTTGGAGGCTCTGAAAATCTCAATAGGAACAATGGACATGAGTAAAACTGCTCCAGGTCTGAGCATGTGGTCCTGCAATCCTGCCCAGATGTTTTCTCCAGAAATAAACCTGATGCGGATTTGCATGAAGAATAAACATGGCCATAAATTCATGGTTTTGTTTTATTTTTTAAAATTGTATTGAAGTGTAGTTTATTTACAGTGCTGTCTTGACCTCTGCGGTACAGCAGAGCAATTCAAATATAGATAGATAGATAGACATAAGCTTCCCAGGTGTCACAATGATAAAGAATCCACCTGCCAATGCAGGAGATACAAGAGATGCAAGTTCAATCCCTGGGTCAGGAAGATCCTCTGGAGCAGGAAATGGCACCCCACTCCGATATTCTTGCCTGGAAAATTCCATGGTCTGAGGAGCCTGGTGGATTACAGTCCATGGGGTTGCACAGAGTTAGACACAAATGAGCAACTAAGCACACACATATTCTTTTTCATATTCTTTTCCATTATGTTTTATTACATAATATTGACTATAGTTCCCTGTGCTATACAATAGGACCTTATTGTTTATCCATTCTCCATATAAGAGTTTGTATCCACTAATCCCAAATTTCCAATCCATCCCTCCCCCACCCCTTCCACCCTAGCAACCAAAGTCTGTTCTCTATGTCTGTGAGTCTATTTCTGTCTTGTAAATTAGTTCCTTTATGTCACATCTTAGATTCCACCTGATATCATATGATATTTGTCTTTCTCTGATTGACTGGCTTTAATTAATATGATTACCTCTCTGTCCACATTGCTGAAGATGGCATTGTTTTGTTCTTTTTTATGGCTGAGTAATATTCCATTATGCATCACATCTCCTTTATCCATTCATCTCTCAATGAATATTTAGGTTGCTTTCATGTCTTCGTTATTTTGAGTAGTGCTGCTTATGAATTAGGGGAGCATGTATCTTTTTGAATTAGAGTTGTGTTTAGACATAGCTAGCATGCATTTTTGCTGGCCACAAGCCAGTCACAGATCTAAGTACATTTCATGCATACAGTCCTCATAGCAACTCAATAATATGGAAATATTTGCCACTCCCATTGTACAGATGAGAAACTGAGGCACAGTGCAGGCACTGGTTTGTCTAGAGCCATAGAGCTAGTAGGGACAGAAAGTGGGGTTCAAAGTCAGCCTGTCTGTCTTCAGAGCCAGTACTCTTTACTTTTTGATTTACTGTCTCCATATATAATTTATTTTCTATATCTGTAATAAACTTTACACAATAGCACACTGATTGTTTCTACCCAGAGAGATTAAGAAAGATATCCCATTTGAGCTGGACCTTGATCTTAGCATTTTAGGTTCATTCTTAACACTGAGCTCCACTGGCACAAAAAGTATGATTTTTCAACTTTGTTTATATTCAGTTTTCAAAGGCACATCTCCTACAGATAACCAGTGCTATTGTAATGGTTGCTGACATGAAGAAAATCAAGGATTTGCCTCCCTCCTCCTTTAACAATAAACTTTTTTCTATCCTTTGGTGCATGTATTTATTAAAGCCTGAATCTAGGAAAGGAAAGTCCCCAAATTAAATCTATGCAGTAGGCTTGGAGGATGTTTTAGCAGAAACAGAAGCACTTGAAAGTTCCGCTGAGAACACTCCCAGGAGAATGGAGAAGTCAGTGAAGAGCCTGACAACAATTAAGGCTATGATAAAGAGAATTGTGAAAGGCAAGAGAAGAAATAGGCGCTCGGAGACACCCGCATCTGTGAATATTGGCTTGGCCCAAAAGTTCATTCGAGTTTTCCATCCCATCTTATGTAAAATCCAAACTAACTTTTTGGCCAACCCAGTATTATCAGTAGCACGGAAAGCAATGAAAAGTAGCGCAGTATTTTGCTGTACCATGGTTCTTAACTGACGTGACATCAGAAGTCTGGAGACATTTTTGGTCGTCACGACAGGAAATGACACTCTGTGCTGAACTCAGGGATGTGGCTAAATATATAAATTGCACAGAATAGCCTGAAAGCAAAGACTTGTCTAGCTCCAAACATCAACAGTCTAGATGGAGGATTTCTGCTCCCCAGTGAACAATATTTGTATGAGCGTAATAGATCCATTACCAGTTTTCAACCTGTAGATTCAACCTTTGTGCCAAGCAAAAGAGGCTTTATTATATTTCAGGACACAACAAAGATATTATCAACCTGAAGAGGATAAAAGGAACAGTTAGAAATGAGAAAACTTGGGAGGTCAATGTGGTATTACGAGCTGAAGGGGCTTTAAGCCGTGCTAATATTCTCATCTTATAAAGTGAGGTCTCAGTTACCTCTCTCTGTATTAGAAAGAGCAGCGTCATGTTGTGGCATAACATGGTGATTGTCATTTATATTGTTTCTGTCCTGATTCTGGGAGTTGGCAGGACTCAGCTACCTGGCTCCTACTCAGCTTGGGGAGAGCCCTCGAAGGCTTCCTCACTGATGTAGTTGGTGGGTCACTGCTGGACTTTTGCTGCTGACTCAGCCGCTTACATGCCAGTGGCTTCTCCATGTGGCCTGGGCTCTTTCACAGCATGGCAGTTGAGTTCCAAGAACAAGGATCCCCAGGGAGAAAACTAGAAATTATATTGTTCTAGATGACTGACTCTCAGAAAAAAACATGTCACTTCCTTTGCATTCTCAACTTCAGAACGTGAGTTACTAAGTCCAGGCTGTACTTTAGGGGAAGCTCCCTAGACTCCACTTCTGCATAGGCAGAGTCAAAAACTGAGCAGGCAGACTTTTAAACCGCTTGAGAATCAACACTTTTGTCTCTTGATGAAAGGTATGTTTCACTTAAAATGAAAAAAAGAAAAAAAAGGCTTATCGAGGGACTTCCCTGGTGGTCCAATGGCTAAGACTTTGCATTCTCAATGCCAGAGGGCTGAGTTCAATCTCTGGTCAGGGAGTTAGATCCCACATGCCAAATCAAAGACCCCACATGCTGCGCTAAGACCTGGCACAGTCAAATAAAAAAATATTTTTTTTTAAATGAGTTAATGCTGCCATACAGCAAGGTTCTGTTTTTTAAAAGAAAAAAAGACAGGTAATAGAAGAATCAAACCAGGAACTTAACTGTGTGGACTGGGACAGGAGAAATTGCAGAGGGAGAAAGAGTTCATACATGTCCTCCCAGAAAACCAGTAGATAATATTTGAGCATACTATGTCAAGAAATTGCAATGGAGCATGTTATTTAGATATACAGGGGGAAAGCCTTCCTAACATAGTGGAAGAGTTGAAAGTGGGACGGATGAGATGACTTTTATGGTATTTTATGATAAACCTTTTCACAAATGCAAAATTTTAACAATGAGGTTATGTAACCTTGATAAGATTTTTTAATTCACATAAAAAAGTAAACACACCATGCACTGGGTTTGCATCTTAATGTCATCTGAAAGACAGCCTAACTGTGAAAGGCATGAACAGATCGCCAGTCTCCTGTGGGCTCTGTGGTATGACATTTCTCTGCTTCCCCATGGGAGGGAGAAAATTTTTATTTTCTTAGCAGCCTGTATGGCTGCTAAAATAATTCTCCATACCACACTATACCATTAAGCCCAAGGGTTGATGTACCTTCAAAAACAGAGTGGTTTATAAATTTGCTTGCAAAGCAGGTGCCAAATTGACTGATGGTCCCACTTGTTAAAAGAAGCACAGAGGTTATTTATCATGATGCAGCATTATCACTAATGAGATAGAGTATTTCCACGGTCGTCTAATGGTTCTTCTGTTTAATGTGGTATGAATTGGCCTGTTTGGTATTCATTAAGGGTGAAGGTGGGGGAGCTGGAATAACAGACCTTGTCCAAACAAGCAAGAGATCAACAAGATGATGAGTCACTATTCTATTTATTAGGTTGTTGATCTTTGTTGGGAAGTGAGTTGAAAAGATTTAAGAAATTAACTACAGTGAAAGAATCACATTGAGGAGAAGCCTGGCATTGGTGATGTTAGTTTCCTGTTCTTGTCTGCCCCAGCTCATTTCAACAAAAATCAGGACAGTCAACCAGGAGACGAAGAGCCAGCCCCCCAGCAGTGTTGAGTTTTCATACCTGAGCTGTCTGTTAAAATACTTCGGCCTGGGGCACAGTCCAGAACTCAATGAATATACATTTTTTGAAACGAAGTTGAGAAGTATTGTGTATTAGTCAGAGTGGATTGTGTTATATTGCAGTAACGAGTTGCTCCACCATCTTGTTGCCTTAAGACAAGGAAGGCATTTTTATTACTCCTGCTTCATGTCTTACATGGGGCACTAGGAAGCTCTTCTCCATATGCTGACTTAGATTTAACATTCTCTGCCATCTTGGACGGAGAAGGCAATGGCACCCCACTCCAGTACTCTTGCCTGGAAAATCCTATGGACAGAGGAGCCTGGTGGGCCCTAGTCCGTGGGGTCGCTAAGAGTTGGACACTACTGAGCAACTTTACTTTCACTTTTCACTTTCATGCATTGGAGAAGGAAATGGCAACCCACTCCAGTGTTCTTGCCTGGAGAATCCCAGGGATGGTGGGAGCCTGGTAGGAGGCCATCTATGGGGTTGCACAGAGTTGGACATGACTGAAGTGACTTAGAAGCAGCAGCTGCAGCAGTTGGATGTACCTGTGATGCTTTGTTTCCAATGCTGCGATGAGAAAGGATGTGTGCCTGAGATTTTGGAAGAGGCAGTGAGATTCTAGAACAATTTTCCTGATTTGTCAGCTTCCTAATCAAGGCAGAAGCAGCAAATGGGCCAACTCTGTGTTTTCAGACGTTGAGCTTCAGAGGTGGGGCTGGAGTCTGTTCTTCAATCCTGTCAACAGTGCAGGGCTCTGTCCACACTCAACAAACCCCTTTCAGTTGAATTGAGGTATATTGGATCCTGTTGTGTGTAACTAAGATCCCTGACTCACATAGTGTTTCTCAAAACTGAACATCATTTCCAAGATACTTTGAAGAATGGGTAAATATTGTAAGACATCAAGTACCTATTTTAAAAATCTATTACAATATAGGAAGTTGCAGAAGTATCAGGAGGAGAGTAAGAAGATTGCAAATTGTAGGTAGATCTAAACTGTGCTCCAAAAGGAGCCATGTCAACTCCTCAGATGGAGCCAAGGCTCCCAGTGTGGATCCTTGATCCAGGGTGTGTGAATTCTTCATCTCCTGATGACCCATAGGGACGCCATTTTGTTTGTCTTTGCTTCAGTGGAGCATTTGAAACAGTCTTACTGAGTATTTTAGTCTTTCCAAGGGTGATAAGCAGACAAGTGAAGAAATTTTACTTCTGAAACCTGCTGTGTCAGTTCAGTACAGTGTGTCTGACTCTTTGTGACCCCATGGACTGTAGCACGCCAGACCTCCCTCTCCATCACTAACTCCCGGAGTTTACTCAAACTCATGTCCATCGAGTCGGTGATGCCATCCAGCCATCTCATCTTCTGTCATCCCCTTCTCCTCCTGCCCTCAATCCCTCCCAGCATCAGGGTCTTTTCCAATGAGTCAGTTCTTCGCATCAGGTGGCCAAAGTATTGGAGTTTCAGCTTTAGCATCATTCCTTCCAAAGAACATCCAGGACTGATCTCCGTTAGGATGGACTGGTTGGATTTCCTTGCAGTCCAAGGGACTCTCAAGAATCTTCTCCAACACCACAGTTCAAAAGCATCAATTCTTTGGTGCTCAGCTTTATTAGTGTAATTTCTGGACACATATCTCCATGCAAACGAGAATGTCCAGGTGTGTTTCTTTTTTAAAATATTAAGTGAAATGCTTGCCCCAGAGTTGATCCTGGGAAATTTCTCACCCAACCTGGGAGTAACTTTCTAACAGCTGGCTCCATTTTGGATCTGCTGCCTCTGCTGGCCTGGTACATGCCCTCAGCCCTGCTCTGGGCACTTCCCTGACTGATCCCACCTTGAGTCATTCAGACAACTTCCCACAGGTTGGTCCAGGGAATTTCTTACATCCCAGGAGCCTCTGCCCAGGTGTGCAGTTTATAGCCCTGGGTGATGTGAGCTATTCCAGTAACCATTATGGGAGGCCAGGCCTCTGCAGAATCTTGCTCCCCTCACCCACAGCTGCAGGCTGCCCCACACATCCTACAGTCAGCTTTCCCTTCTTTCCGATGTCCCATGCCTCACCCCTCACTCCTGCCCCCTGCAAATAAATCAACTTCATCCAGAGCTTTGGCTCAGGCTCTGCTTTGGGGAAAACTCAGACTAATGCAATATCCAATTTGCACATTGGCAAAATGAGCTTGATAATGGTTAAAGAAACACCAAGTCTGCATCTCAATAAGAAGTAGAAGGAAACTTTGTAAACCAAGGTGCTTTCATCTAACTACCTGCCAGGTCAACTGTATCGATTAGGATTCTTTGTAACCAAAAGAAAATGATGCTGGTTAATTTTTCTTTTTTAACCATACTTGAGGTATGATTGACATGTAAAAAGCTGTGCATATTTAATGGATACAACTCAGTGAGTTTGGGGATAAGTATATACCCAGACAGCATGTTAAAATGCAGAGACATTACTTTGCCAACAAAGGTCCGTCTAGTCAAGGCTATGGTTTTTCCAGTAGTCATGTATGGATGTGAGAGTTGGACTATAAAGAAAGCTGAGCGCTGAAGAATTAATGCTTTTGAATTGTGGTGTTGGAGAAGACTCTTGAGAGTCCCTTGGACTGCAAGTAGATCCAATCAGTCCATCCTAAAGGAAATCAGTCATGAATGTTCATTGAAACGACTGATGTTGAAGCTGAAACTCCAATACTTTGGCCACCTGATGTGAAGAACTGACTCACTGGAAAAGATTCTGATGCTGGGAAAGATTGAAGGCAGGAGGAGAAGGGGACGACAGAGGATGAGATGATTGGACTCAACTATCACCGACTCAATGGACATGTGTTTGAGTAAACTCCGGGAGTTGGTGATGGACAGGGAGGCCTGGCATGCTGCAGTCCATGGGATCACAAAGAGTCGGACACAACTGAGCAACTGAACTGAACCAAACTGATATGCCTTTGATGGTCCTGCAATGCAGGAGACCCTGGTGGATTCCTGGGCCAGGAAGATCCCCTGCAGAAGGTATAGGCATTCTACTCCATTACTTTTGGGCTTTCCTGGTAGCTCAGTTGGTAAAGAACCCACCTGCAATGCAGGAGACCCCAGTTTGATTCCTGGGTCAGGAAGTTCCCCTGGAGAAGGGAGAGACTACCTACTCCAGTATTCTTGGTCTTCCCTGGTGACTCAGACAGTAAAGAATCTGCCTGCAACTCGGGAGACCTGGGTATAATCCCTGGGTTGGGAAGATCCTCTGGAGGAGGGCATGGCAACCCACTCCAGTATTCTTGCCTGGAGAATCCCCAAGGGCAGAGGAACCTGGCGGGCTACGTCCATAGGGTCACAAAGAGTTGGACATGACTGAACGACTAAGCACAGCACAACACGTATACCTGTGAGGGCTTCCCAGGTGGCACTAGTGGTAACGAACCAGCCTGCCAGTGCAGGAGACAAAAGAGACGTGGGTTGGATCCCTGGATCAGGAAGATTCCCTGGAGGAGGGTGTGGCAACCCACTCCAGTATGCTTGCCTGGAAAACTCCATGGACAGAGGAGCCTGGTGGGCTACAGTCCATAGGGTTGCAAAGGGTCAGACAGGACTGAAGAAGCTTAGAATGCATAAATATACTTGTGACGCCATCAACACCACTGAGATCATGGACAGAGCCAACACCTCTCAGTGTTTCCTCCCTCTCCCTTTATTATCATCATTGTCATTATTATTATTCATGTATGTGGTGAGGACATTTAACACACCCTGTACCCTCTCGTGGTTCAGATGGTAAAGAATCTGCCTGCAATGCAAGAGATTTGATCCCTGAGTCAGGAAGATCCCCTGGAGAAGGACATGGCAATCCACTCCAGTGTTCTTGCCTGGAGAATTCCATAAACAGAGGAGCCTGGTGGGCTACAGTCTATGGCGTCGCAAAGAACTGGACACGACTGAGCAACTAACACTTTTGCTTTCACTTTCACTACCCTCTAAAAAGGTAATTACCAATGAATACAGGCTCATTGGAGAACGGATAAAACAGTTTAGAAGGCAGGAACCAGGACTTAGTGGAAATACAGATAACAGGACAAATGACAGACTTTTCCAGGTGCCCCCAATGCAACAAATAGAATCCAAACATTCTTGACTCTTGCCTCGGTCTCCTTGATGAAATTCAAATCTCAGGGTTAGAGGGCTTGATTATCAGAGCTTCAGAGATCACTGGGGGCAGAGGGTTATGCTGATTTTCAGCCCTAAAAAAAGGGATGGTTTCAGCCAGTTTAGCCATTCCCTGGCTATTTCTAAATCAACCCATGTCATGTACCAATTTCTAGTAAATAGAGATTTATTTATATTAATACTGTAAATTGCTGTTTATAATAGAAATCTGTTTGTAGGCACTCTGGTATGTTACATAGATGTACTTGTCCATCCCTATGTCAGTGCTAATCCATAGTATGAAGCTCCAGAATAAATCATGTTCATACTTTTTTTTTTTTAATGTAAAGGATTGTATTTCCAAAAGAAAACTGAAGTCCTATTATGCAGAAGGACTTGGGGCAGGTGAAAATCGAGGCTGTCCATCCAAGAAACTCATTATATTTCTTTAAAAATATTACTGCATTGGCTAAAATGTTCATTTGGCTTTTTCCGAAAGATGTTACAGAAAAATCCGAACGAATTTTTTGTCAATATAAGGAAATTGACTTTGATATTTCACTCAAACTCCATTTGTTGGAGAGCTTGCACGCTCTTCTTCTGTCCTCATGAGCCCCCAGAGGAAGTGCTATCTTTGTGCAAATCTAAGTAAAATCAAGCTGAGTGTGCCAGCACTTTTATTACCACCTCCTCATAACGCCCATCTTTCAAATTTCTCTCTCACTGAGTTAAAAAGTTGTGAAATGCCCTGCTTGGAGGTAAGGGGATGGGATCGTGTGCACTCTGATCAGATAAGCCTCTGATTTTGCAAATGCTGACCGTAAGCCAGGCTTCCCACATCACAGCTGAGAGCCAGGCTTCCACTTGTGCTTCATCCTGTTTGTTTATAGGATGTTTGCCCTCCTCTGCCCTGTTCCAGTGGGGGCACTTGAAGCTCTGTCTATGATGCTTCTATTTAGAGAAGAAGGAGTGAACCCAGCTAACATCACATTTGTTCTATTCCAACCTCATTCATTAAGTTTAACATTTGTGGGATCATTTCAAAACCACATATTAAAATGATTTCCCAAAGCCACAGTAATGTTGAAGTTCCCAAATTATTTTCTTCTCATTAGGAACAACAGGCAATTTAACTTACTTCTTTCAGCCCAAGACCTGTGAAAACTGATGAATATTTCTTCCTTCCAAGATGTGTCAGATAGGACTATGATTATCTATGACAGGGACCCCCACACACAAAAGGATGAAAGAGGCAGAACTTCAGTCTCCTCTCCAGATGTGTTCAGAGGAAGCAGTCCAGGTTTCATGCTATGAGGCATCTTCCATCAGGCTGCTTCTGTTTGAGACTCAGCCATGGCACTAGTTTCCTGGGGCTGCTGTAACAAAGTACCTCAAACGTGGTGGCTTCAGACAACAGAAATTTACATGGAAGCAACTTAAATGTCTATCAACAGATGAATGGATAAAGAAGATGTGGTACATATATACAATGGACTATTATTCAGCCATAAAAAAGAATGAAATCTTGCCATTTGCAGCAACAGGAGGCAACTAGAGACGATCATACTGAGTGAAGTAAGTCAGAAAGAGAAAGATGAATATCATATCACTTACGTGTGGAATCTAGACGATGACACAAATGAAATTATCTATGAGACAGAAACAGTCACAGACGTACAGAACAGACTTGTGGTTGCCAAGGGCAGAGAAAAAAGAAGAATTGAGAGTTTTGAATTAGCAGATGCAAACTACTATGTAGAGAGTGGATAAACAGCAAGGTCTGTAGCACAGGGAGCTATATTCAGTATTCTGTGATAAACCATCAGGGAAAAGAATATGAAAAAGAATGTGTGCATATGTATAATTGAATCACTGTGCATATAGTAGAAATTAACACAATGTTGTAATCAACTATACTTCAATTAAAAAAAAATTTATTCTCTCACAGTTCAGTAATCCCAAAATTAAGGTGTCAACAGGGCCACACTCCCTCTGATTGTTCTTGAAGAGGACGTTTTCTGCTTCCTCCACTTTCTCACATTTTATCCTTGAGAAAATTTGCACCGAGAGTTAAGTTAGTTAGACTTCCCTGGTGGTCCAGTGGTTAAGACTCTGAGCTTCCAATTTAGGAGATGTGGGTTTGGGAACTAAGATCCCATATGCTGCCAGCATCTTTGATGCTCCTTAGCTGGTAGCTGCATCCCTCTTGTCTCTGATTTTGTCTTCACAGGACCATTCTCCCTGTGCCTCTTGACTGTGTTTTCTCTTCCTATGAGGACACTGGTTGTTGGATTAGGGCCCACTCAAACCCAGCATTGCCTCATTTTAACTAATTATATCTGCAAAGAATGTCTGTTCAAATAAAATCATCCCCTGAGGTTCTGGGTAGAAAGGAACTCTGGGGAACACTGTTCACCCCATCACAGTCATCATGCACCTTTGGGTATAGTCAGTTCTCTACGTATGAATGACTTCTGTTCTGAGAGCACATTGCTCTCAGAGCACAAAGTCCAATTTGTTCCTAAGTCCTACAAAATCAGCTAGGCGCCCAACTAACAGCATCGGCTATATAGTACTATACTATAATAGGTTTATAATACTTTTCACACAAATAATACATTAAAAAATACAAAAAATAAAACATTTTTAATCTTACAGGACTGGACCTTGAAAAGTACAATAGTATAGTACAACAGCTGGCGTATAAGCACTGGCTTTGAGTGAACGGGCAAGAAGAGCTACTGGCTAGAGGAGGGAGAGAAGGTGGGAGATAGCAGAGCTGAAGATTATCAGCAACAGGAGATGGAGGGCAAACTGCAGTTTCACTCTCACCTGACGTTGATAGAATGCACGTTAGCATCTTTGAAAGTTTGCAACTTGAACTTCTTAGGCACTGGGCAATTCTTAACCCACTGAAACCCAGGTCAAAGCAAGAGGTGGGCACTGTTATCCTCATTTTATAGTTGAGAAAATTTAGGCACCAAGAGTTAAGTTAGTTAGATTTCCCTGGCGGTCCAGTGGTTAAGACTGTTAGCTTCCAATTTAGGAGGTGTGGGTTCAGGGAACTAAGATACCATATGCTGTGAAGCACAGCCAAAATGTTATAAAAAAAAAAGAAGAAGAAGAAAGAAAGAAAAAATAGCATACTTAATAAGAGGTTTTTAAAAAAGAAAGTTATGTAGGTTGCCTGAGGTCACCCAGTGGGTTGTGTCAAAAGTGAGATTTGAACCCAGTGGTCCTACAAGAGTCTCCCTGCTCTTAACCTTTGTACTACACTGAACCATGTGGGTCTTAACAGCAAACTCCACCTTTGGGGGTACAAGAGACAGCCCCAACTGTGCATGGTGGGCTGGAAGAAAAGGAAAATGCAAAACAAACCTTCAGAATCTGTATTTTTAAAACAGACTTCCCTGGCAACTTCACCCAGAGACTGCCATTTATATCTCATGGACCAAAACCATATCACAGATTAAGGGCAGCCAAAAAGATGTAATAATTTTAGCTGGGCATTTTACAGCCTTAAAGGAAATTGGCATTTTGTTAGGTAAGCAGGAAGGCAGGATATGCACTGGATGAGTTACAAACCGCCTATAACACACAGATCCATCTCTTGATGTGTTTTTCTTTTTTAATTTTTATTGAAATAGAATTAGTTTGCAACGTTGTATTAATTTCAGGCATACGGCAAAGTGATTCAATCATACATATCTATTCTTTTAGAATCTTTTTTCATTATAGGTTATTACAAAATATTGAATATAGTTCCCTGTGCTACATAGTAGGACCTTGTTGACTATTTTACATATAGTGGTGTGTATCTGTTAATTCCAAACTCCTAATTTATTCCTCCCCTCTTTTCCCCTTTGGTAACCATAAGTTTGTTTTCTATGCCTGTGAGTCTATTTTCTGTTTCTGACATGTTTTAGAGGGTCTTCCTTCAAAAGTAGCGTTTCCTGTATCCATTATCTTCCTCTCCTCTGTTTTAAAAATAATTTTCAAGAGTGCACATGAAGAAATGACTGTGTTCATACACAAAATCAGAACCCTAGAAACGAGGAAATTAAAAAAAAACAAACAAACACTCTAACGTTGATTCCAATCCATCAGATCTCCATATGACAATGTGTTTCACACTTAAGTCACAGCAGACTGTCAGGGCTATGTGCGTTTCCCTTACACCCTGCCAGCGTGCTCCAGACCAATTCCTAGCGTCACCGTCTGCCACGATCTTTTGCTGAGATTGTCTGTCTGCACACACAGCAGGCTGGACGAGCCAGGGAATGGTCAGCTTGCAGAAGCTGATGAATAAAACTCCAGCTCCCTCTCCCTCCCCTGTAATTATTTTTAGCTGTTTATTTAGGTGGGGTTTTTTTTTAATTTCTTTGTCTGCACCACTAGGGTTCTTAGTTTGGGGCATATGGGATCTAGTTCCCTGACCAGCAATTGAACCTGGGCCCCTTTCCATTGGGAGCATGGAATCTTAACCCCTAGACCACCAGGGGAGCCCCTCAGCTGTGTCTTTTAGATAGCTTCCCCTGCAGGAAAATATATGATAAAACATTTCAACTTATAAAAATATGTAAAATACCCAATATGTTTCATCATAGGGATCAACCCCTGCACGGTTAAGCTCCAGCCCCCAACTCTGGTCGCCGGCAGGACATGCATCCTTGGCTGCCTCTTTTTCCCTGTATCACTTCCCTACTCCTTTCTTGAAGTTTCCTGAGTCTCTGAAACAAATGGCTCTTGAATCCTTATTCCAGCATCTGTTTCTGGGGCCTTTCCAAACTAAGATGTGGGTCATCGTTTCTCAAGTAAAACGAGGACAGTCATTGTTGCCTGACAATAGAGGATAATGAGTTACATTTCAAGAAAGGATCTGTACCCTTACTCACGAGGTCGTCCCTTTTCCTGGTGCCACAGTCAGCGTCTCTTCCTCCCTCTTGCCCTCTCCTAACCTCTGGTGGCCCTCAGTTCTGCAGCCATGTGGTCCAATACCCAGAAAGGACTTACTGGCAAGAACATAGTGTCCAAATGGCAGAAGACAAGCATGGGGCTACCAGTAAGAACTGAGACAGGGCTTTCTCAAGACATGCCTGCCTTTGTTTCTGAGGCTCAGGGGCTGTGATAAGGGGAACTCACAGCAATAAGGCAACTGAGCTGAGCCTTTAAGGGTTTTATGGGATCACATCTCAGCCCATGCCAGGCCTCTGCATGCACATTCACCACCATCTTCTTGTCCAGAGACTTTTGTGAGCCATCCACACACCAGTCACCTCCTGGGGAAGTTCAGTCGCTTAGTCGTGTCTGACTCTTGCGACTCTTTGTCCATGGACTCTTTCTTTATGGACTCTTTGTCCATGAATCGCAGCACACCAGGCCTCCCTGTCCATCACCAACTCCCGGAGTTCACTCAGACTCACTGTCCATCGAGTCAGTGATGCCATCCAGCCATCTCATCCTCAGTTGTCCCCTTCTCCTCCTGCCCCCAATCCCTCCCAGCATCAGAGTCTTTCCCAATGAGTCAACTCTTCACATCAGGTGGCCAAAGTACTGGAGTTTCAGCTTTAGCATCATTCCTTCCAAAGAAATCCCAGGGCTGATCTCCTTCAGAATGGACTGATTGGATCTCCTTGCAGTCCAAGGGACTCTCAAGAGTCTTCTCCAACACCACAGTTCAAAAGCATCAATTCTTTGGTGTTCAGCCTTCTTCACAGTCCAGCTCTCACATCCATACATGACCACTGGAAAAACCATAGCCTTCATTAGACGGAACTTTGTTGGCGAAATAATATCTCTGTTTTTCAATATGGTATCTAGGTTGGTCATAACTTTCCTTCCAAGGAGTAAGCGTCTTTTAATTTCATGGCTGCAATCACCATCTGCAGTGATTTTGGAGCCCCCCAAAAATAAAGTCTGACACTATTTCCACTGTTTCCCCATCTATTTCCCATGAAGTGATGGGACCAGATGCCATGATCTTCATTTTCTGAATTTGAGCTTTAAGCCAACTTTTTCACTCTCTTCTTTCACTTTTATCCCTCAGAACCTTACTAATACAAGCAAAAGAACCAAACTTAACTAATTCCAAAAAACACAGCAATAACGTTTTTTGTTTTTTGAAGCACTAGGAAATATATTGCTTTGTATAACCATGAAGTCCATGAATTATTGCATGGATTAGTTCTAGGTTTCTTTTTTTAATTTCTATTTTATATTGAAGTTGGCTTCCCAGGTAGCTCAGCAGTAGAGAATCTGCCTACTGATGCAGGAGACACAGGTTCGATCGCTGGGTCGGGAAGATAACCTGAAATAGGAAATGGAAACCCACTACAGTATTCCTGCCTGGAAAACTCCATGGACAGAGGTGCTTGGTGGGCTACAGTCCATGGGGTCACAAAGAATCGGCTGAGACTGAGCAACTGAGCACACACACATAGCTGGTTAACGATGCTGTGTTGGTTTCAGGTGTGTGGCAAAGCGATTCAGTGATACATACGCATGGGTCTGTTCTTCTTCAATTCCTTTTCCCATTTAGATTGTTACTGAATATTAAGCAGAGTGAAGTTTCTTGATATCAAAGAATCACATAGAGGAGGCAGGAAAATGCCAGGCTTGAAAGCTTGGTCCCTAATCCCCACTGAGATCTTGCAGACGGACTGATGCATTCTGTTTAGAGGATAAGAAAACATCCCAGACCTGTGGGCTCATAGCTGCTCAGTGGTTATCCCAGGGTCATTTCCCACAATGCTGACCTGACTGCAAATGCATTACAGGCCTTTTGAGTTTTATTGTTGGGGCAGAGATGCTCTTTACTTTTCTATCACTGGTGTGCAAAATTGTTTTCCCTAAAGCTGATGTTCTAATGCTGTTTCTCTAGTCTGCTTTTTCCCTTAGAGATGAGCGAGTTTGGGCCCAAGAGTTAAATTGCATTTTTCCACTTCTTCTCGAAGTGTGAACAGTTCCTTTTGATCTCTACCCTTTAGAGTGGAAAAATATGCCTGGCCTTTTTCCTCCCAGAGGCAGCAGGAAGTAGCAACACCATGCTGATTGGGTTCCTTCATTCTTTTACTATGTTTGTACCCAAAATAAAATAAAAATCCACTGGAAACCCACAGGGAAGGGAAAAAAGGTGCATAAGCAATGGGGCATTTGGAGGCCTATGCATATTCAGACAGTTTGAGGCATAGTCTTTGAAATTCAGGAACATTACAAACTGTAGTCTTGTCTTTTAGAATTCAAGAAACAATATATATATGTTATATATACACACACATATATATCTATGTATATGATATATATATATATATATATATATAATCATATCCAAAGGCTAAGCCAAATGAACTAATTATAAAATGAACTGAATCCTATAAAGGAAAAGTAAAATCTTATATAAGAAATAGAAAGTTAACATAAGGGAAACGGTTATATAATTTTAAGCTGATAAACTTCTACGCCTTCTTCTGGCATACAGCTAAATGGGCGTTTTTGATTTCACATGAAAACCAAATTAACAAGAATCTCTGCAAGCCTGTCTCTAAAAGACGTAAAAGGCTCAGCTGGTCAAATTCAGATGAATAGAAGAAGCTCAGTGTGCGTGCTGACATAAGATCTCTTAGGAACACAACTGACATGTGATGAATGGGGATTGAACCGAGAATGTCGAGGGCTAGAATTCGAATGTCTTGTTGCACAAAGATTGAGGCTTATATGGGAATTTTGATCTTCATGTGGTTAGAGGAGGCGAATGAGAGGAATGAGATTCTTATTGCTTGGGACTCAGTGTTCTCCACCTGAGAAATAGGCTCACAGGATCCCAGGGGACTGCGCACAAACCGCAAGAGTGTGATAGTAACCCTAGAAGGCATAGGCTTGCTGGAGACAGAAGTGCAGAGTGAGGATTCTTGCTCAGTGTCCAGGAAAAGGTGCATGTATGCTCAGTTGCTGAGTCATATCCAACTCTTTGCAACCCCACGGACTGTAACCCACCAGGCTCCTCTGTCCATGGGATTTCCCAGGCAAGAATACTGGAGTGGTTGCTCTTTCTTTCTCCAGGGAATCTTCCTGACACAGAGAAAAGGTACCCATTGCCAAGAAGAGAGAACTCAGGCAGACAAATGTCATATGATATCACTTATATGTGGAATCTGAAAAAAATGATTCAAATGAACTTACCTACAAAAAGAGAAATAGACTCACAGGCATAGAAAACAAACTGGTTACCAAAAAGGAAGGCAGGGGAAGGATGAACTAGGAGTTTAGGATTAACAGGTACACACTACTATGTGTGTGTGCATGTGTTAATCACTCAGTCGTGTCTGGCTCTTTACCACCCCATGGACGGTAGCCCTCCAGCCTCTTCTGTCCATGGGATTCTCCAGGCAAGAATACTGGAATGGGTTGCCATTTCCTTTTCCACTCTACAATATATGAAAGAGATAAACGACAAGGACCTATTGTATAGCACAGGGAACTATATTCAGTACCTTGGAATAACCAATAATGGAAAAGAATCTGAAAAGTAATATATATATACATATATGAATCACCTTGCCATGTACCACAAATAACACAACATTGTAAAGCATCTATATGTCAGTAAAAAATAAAAAATTAAAAGGAAGGGACTTACGCACAGAAGGCTAGCCTACAGAACAAGGAGATGAAGATGCTAGTGTTGATTCCAGTTCCTTCCTTGCTGGATCTTTCTCCATGCTTTCCACAGGCTCTGGGTGAGGTTCTACTGAGCAGGAAGCAGAGGCAGCCCCACAGAGCCTCCCATCTCGAAGAAGGATGAAAAGATCGAACAACTATAAGGAATAGCAAAACTGCAGTGGTGTCAGAGGCCCCAAAGGAGAGTCCATGCCTTTCTTTCCTGGGCTCTGAGGGACTGTCATGTTCTTGGCACTGAAAGCAAATAACAGAGGCAACCAGGGAGGTCCCAAAGGACACATGTTGAGCTGAGCTGTGGAGGAAGTGTTTAGCAGGGAAAATGCATGTTGGGGTGAGTGTGTGTGTGTGAGTGTTGTGCGTGCATGTGTCACATTGATGGGGCTCTCGGGTGTCACTGGGGTCATCATAGCATTCCAGACACCTACTGAGGCTGGGATAACCTTGGAGGAGGGACAGGAAGTGAAAGAAAGCAAGAGCCACAACATACAGAGTGACAGTCTCTCAGTCTCCTTGTGTCCCACGCATGAGGCATCCTGTTCCCTGGCCAGCAGTTGACTGCTTACATCAGAATCCTTTTCTGTGAATTTAGACCAATTGGAACATGAACACATGGACTCAGGGGCTGAACATCCTGGGTTCTAATCCCACCTTTGCCATTTCTTAGCTGTGTCAAGTAACAAAACCTCTCTGTGCCACCCACATAGTAGAGAAAATCTGAATGCACGTGAAATGATTCTGTGAGAGTTCATATGTCCATACTTACACAGTGCTAGGAAAGTTCTTGGTGCATGGTGAAGTCTGTCAAATACAATATTCATGATGAATTTGCTCACCCGCCCTCTGCATCCCATGCCCCCTCTCCATCATACTCAACTCCTCGAAAGTCTGGGTGATGGAGGAATTACCTGGGCCATCGTGACCCCTCGGCTAGTGCAGAATGCCAGGCTTCCTGAGCCTGAGTGGGGGCGGGTTCTTCACAGGGAGCCTGAGGGAAGGCGGTCTGCATGAGTGTCAGGATGTGATGGCGGAATACGTTTGCTCTTCCAGGAGGCAGAAATCCTGAACACGGCCATCCTCACCGGGAAGACGGTGGCCGTGCCCGTGAGGGTGGTCTCTGTGGAGGAGGACGGCGCGGTGACAGACCTCAAGTCCGTGGAGTGTCGATCGTCTGATGAAGACGTCATTAAGGCAAGTTGACACCCCCGGCTCCCTGCAGAAACCCACTGTCATGTCAACATCAGTGCTCCTCAACCGGCTGGGACCACAGGGTCCCCCGAGATCCCCCATCCCCCATTCCACTCTGATTATCCTGCTGCTTCCATTCCCTGCCCGAGATTAGATCAGGATGCGAAGGACATGGTGCTTCAGGGGGTGGTGGGGGGTTGGGGAGTGGTGGGGGATGTTAGT